>OY744502.1:7589036-7697542 GCA_963556185.1 Pseudopediastrum boryanum | reverse complement strand
TGTTTCCTCAAGTGCAAGCAGAGATAACAGCTGTGTCTAGCCTGTTGCAAAGAACTTGTTGATGCAATTATTGCCTGCTGTGCTAAATTGGTGGCAACCGCAACCGCATTGAGAAAGTGCTTGAGCTGACTTTTCAGATTTTGGTCAAAAGTGGGTACGCCCCTGTGGTCACCTGAGTTAGGGTGCATGGAATGGAACTTCTCCCATTTATCAGCAAGCTTTCCTTGGCTTTACAGTACCATGTCACTAGCTGCAGTCATGCATGCTCTGCACAGCAGGCCCCACATTAGCTATCCCTGCAATGCTGAGCATTGCTACAGGCAGCAAAAAGTGTGGTTTTCAACATGGATGCTTCCCCTGC
Organism: Pseudopediastrum boryanum; assembly: GCA_963556185.1. Taxonomy (NCBI): domain Eukaryota; kingdom Viridiplantae; phylum Chlorophyta; class Chlorophyceae; order Sphaeropleales; family Hydrodictyaceae; genus Pseudopediastrum; species Pseudopediastrum boryanum. The sequence continues at coordinate 7,697,181 of OY744502.1, read as the reverse complement.
TGGAGGGGCCCTGCTTCTGGCAATCTTACCATAAGCTTCAAGGTCACTGCCAAGGATTCAGTATTAACAGAAGCTGGTGTGCTTTGCATGCCAGTTTGATGGTAGGAAGCTTCCTTCTACATGCTGCAATCAGCGGCGGGCGAGACGGGCCTATGCTGCAAGGCTGTCACCCACGCTGTCACCACCACTTTGGAGGACTGTTTTCTTTGTCACCTGTCACTGCTTGAAACAAGGTCTAGCATACCACAGAGTTGTTCACTGGGCCAGGCTTGTTGTAAAACAAGACATGTTACGCATATCCCTTCGGTGCAGCACCACCTTCTAGATCCGACGTGCCCTTGCTACTGCTGTTTTAACACTTTCCACCAGATCTTGCCATGATAGTGCTAGCAGATCTCTCAACAACCTCCTCAAAGCATATGTTTTTATTCAGCACCGCTCCCCCTTTCTACAATACCACATCGGCTATGCCAATCATGCTCCACCTGCAGAGAACAGCAGCTCGCTACATGTGCTGGGGGTATACCCTGCTTTGGGGGCGCCAGATATGCCCTTTGGGTATTCCGCATGGCACAGGCAGCTTCAGAGACAGCCCCTGCTCCAGCTGTAATGTCCTATGGCATGTGCTACCAGGGGAAGTGTGCAAGTCAAGGTATCTCAGTTGTTGGTATTTGCTTAGTGTACTGCTGCAGCTGGTGAGGGTAGGGGTAGGAAGGGCCCCCGTCATGGGTTGCCAGCACATGCAACAATTTATTCACCCTGGCTGTGACTGTTGCATAGGTCCAGCCCCTGGTACCTTAAACCAGCCCTGCCCCAAGCCAAAGCCCTTGCCTCTGTCAAACAGCAGCAGCAGAACCAATGTCCACTGTGTCCAATGTTTGCACCTCCTGTTTCCTCAAGTGCAAGCAGAGATAACAGCTGTGTCTAGCCTGTTGCAAAGAACTTGTTGATGCAATTATTGCCTGCTGTGCTAAATTGGTGGCAACCGCAACCGCATTGAGAAAGTGCTTGAGCTGACTTTTCAGATTTTGGTCAAAAGTGGGTACGCCCCTGTGGTCACCTGAGTTAGGGTGCATGGAATGGAACTTCTCCCATTTATCAGCAAGCTTTCCTTGGCTTTACAGTACCATGTCACTAGCTGCAGTCATGCATGCTCTGCACAGCAGGCCCCACATTAGCTATCCCTGCAATGCTGAGCATTGCTACAGGCAGCAAAAAGTGTGGTTTTCAACATGGATGCTTCCCCTGCTGGAGGGGCCCTGCTTCTGGCAATCTTACCATAAGCTTCAAGGTCACTGCCAAGGATTCAGTATTAACAGAAGCTGGTGTGCTTTGCATGCCAGTTTGATGGTAGGAAGCTTCCTTCTACATGCTGCAATCAGCGGCGGGCGAGACGGGCCTATGCTGCAAGGCTGTCACCCACGCTGTCACCACCACTTTGGAGGACTGTTTTCTTTGTCACCTGTCACTGCTTGAAACAAGGTCTAGCATACCACAGAGTTGTTCACTGGGCCAGGCTTGTTGTAAAACAAGACATGTTACGCATATCCCTTCGGTGCAGCACCACCTTCTAGATCCGACGTGCCCTTGCTACTGCTGTTTTAACACTTTCCACCAGATCTTGCCATGATAGTGCTAGCAGATCTCTCAACAACCTCCTCAAAGCATATGTTTTTATTCAGCACCGCTCCCCCTTTCTACAATACCACATCGGCTATGCCAATCATGCTCCACCTGCAGAGAACAGCAGCTCGCTACATGTGCTGGGGGTATACCCTGCTTTGGGGGCGCCAGATATGCCCTTTGGGTATTCCGCATGGCACAGGCAGCTTCAGAGACAGCCCCTGCTCCAGCTGTAATGTCCTATGGCATGTGCTACCAGGGGAAGTGTGCAAGTCAAGGTATCTCAGTTGTTGGTATTTGCTTAGTGTACTGCTGCAGCTGGTGAGGGTAGGGGTAGGAAGGGCCCCCGTCATGGGTTGCCAGCACATGCAACAATTTATTCACCCTGGCTGTGACTGTTGCATAGGTCCAGCCCCTGGTACCTTAAACCAGCCCTGCCCCAAGCCAAAGCCCTTGCCTCTGTCAAACAGCAGCAGCAGAACCAATGTCCACAGTGTCCAATGTTTGCACCTCCTGTTTCCTCAAGTGCAAGCAGAGATAACAGCTGTGTCTAGCCTGTTGCAAAGAACTTGTTGATGCAATTATTGCCTGCTGTGCTAAATTGGTGGCAACCGCAACCGCATTGAGAAAGTGCTTGAGCTGACTTTTCAGATTTTGGTCAAAAGTGGGTACGCCCCTGTGGTCACCTGAGTTAGGGTGCATGGAATGGAACTTCTCCCATTTATCAGCAAGCTTTCCTTGGCTTTACAGTACCATGTCACTAGCTGCAGTCATGCATGCTCTGCACAGCAGGCCCCACATTAGCTATCCCTGCAATGCTGAGCATTGCTACAGGCAGCAAAAAGTGTGGTTTTCAACATGGATGCTTCCCCTGCTGGAGGGGCCCTGCTTCTGGCAATCTTACCATAAGCTTCAAGGTCACTGCCAAGGATTCAGTATTAACAGAAGCTGGTGTGCTTTGCATGCCAGTTTGATGGTAGGAAGCTTCCTTCTACATGCTGCAATCAGCGGCGGGCGAGACGGGCCTATGCTGCAAGGCTGTCACCCACGCTGTCACCACCACTTTGGAGGACTGTTTTCTTTGTCACCTGTCACTGCTTGAAACAAGGTCTAGCATACCACAGAGTTGTTCACTGGGCCAGGCTTGTTGTAAAACAAGACATGTTACGCATATCCCTTCGGTGCAGCACCACCTTCTAGATCCGACGTGCCCTTGCTACTGCTGTTTTAACACTTTCCACCAGATCTTGCCATGATAGTGCTAGCAGATCTCTCAACAACCTCCTCAAAGCATATGTTTTTATTCAGCACCGCTCCCCCTTTCTACAATACCACATCGGCTATGCCAATCATGCTCCACCTGCAGAGAACAGCAGCTCGCTACATGTGCTGGGGGTATACCCTGCTTTGGGGGCGCCAGATATGCCCTTTGGGTATTCCGCATGGCACAGGCAGCTTCAGAGACAGCCCCTGCTCCAGCTGTAATGTCCTATGGCATGTGCTACCAGGGGAAGTGTGCAAGTCAAGGTATCTCAGTTGTTGGTATTTGCTTAGTGTACTGCTGCAGCTGGTGAGGGTAGGGGTAGGAAGGGCCCCCGTCATGGGTTGCCAGCACATGCAACAATTTATTCACCCTGGCTGTGACTGTTGCATAGGTCCAGCCCCTGGTACCTTAAACCAGCCCTGCCCCAAGCCAAAGCCCTTGCCTCTGTCAAACAGCAGCAGCAGAACCAATGTCCACAGTTGGTTGCAAAAGTTTTGGCCGGAACATAAGGCTGGGGTTTAAGCAGCAGCAGCAAGACCTGATTTACAACCATTTATGTTTAAGAAAGTAAACAGGCAGAGCATCAATGTGCTGCAGTTGGTATGCCCAAGTGGTACCACAAGTAGCCTCGCACGCGAGACGTCCCGAGTTCGAGCCCCGGGCGTGCCCTATAAATATACTATATAAAAGCCAGCCAGCCAGCCTTAGCCTTAGCCGCAGACGCAGACCAGCAAGCCTCCCCCCTGTTCCTATAGCCCTCCTGCTTTTTTTAACCTGGCTCTCCCCTTCCACCTCTGCCCCTCCTGTGGTTGCCAGCCCCACACCCCATCTGCTCCCCTCCCACAGCCCTCTCAGCTCAGCCTTGCACTTGCCCCAACTTCTCGCATGCCCTGCCTACCCCCACCTGCCCTGCCATTGAACTGGTATAGCCCCTGCACCTGCTTCACACCTGGTCTATATGCTACTGCCCCTAAACAGTAAAGAAAGGGCACCTGTGCCTGCTGGCAGTTCTCAGCATTTACCCCCTTAAAAAGCAGCAAAAATGCCTCCGCTGTCTCCCTTGCAAGACCCCTGCTTTTCTCAGCAGCCCAGCAACACAGAGCAACAGAGATGCTGACCGCACCCATTGGTGACAACCTGGACCTCATACAGAAGCTGCCTGTGCAAGAGAGCAATGAACGGCCATGCCATTTCACAGAAGCAGACCATTTCCTAACAAAATCTGAGTTTTGGGCCAAAACTTTTGCAACCAACTGTGTCCAATGTTTGCACCTCCTGTTTCCTCAAGTGCAAGCAGAGATAACAGCTGTGTCTAGCCTGTTGCAAAGAACTTGTTGATGCAATTATTGCCTGCTGTGCTAAATTGGTGGCAACCGCAACCGCATTGAGAAAGTGCTTGAGCTGACTTTTCAGATTTTGGTCAAAAGTGGGTACGCCCCTGTGGTCACCTGAGTTAGGGTGCATGGAATGGAACTTCTCCCATTTATCAGCAAGCTTTCCTTGGCTTTACAGTACCATGTCACTAGCTGCAGTCATGCATGCTCTGCACAGCAGGCCCCACATTAGCTATCCCTGCAATGCTGAGCATTGCTACAGGCAGCAAAAAGTGTGGTTTTCAACATGGATGCTTCCCCTGCTGGAGGGGCCCTGCTTCTGGCAATCTTACCATAAGCTTCAAGGTCACTGCCAAGGATTCAGTATTAACAGAAGCTGGTGTGCTTTGCATGCCAGTTTGATGGTAGGAAGCTTCCTTCTACATGCTGCAATCAGCGGCGGGCGAGACGGGCCTATGCTGCAAGGCTGTCACCCACGCTGTCACCACCACTTTGGAGGACTGTTTTCTTTGTCACCTGTCACTGCTTGAAACAAGGTCTAGCATACCACAGAGTTGTTCACTGGGCCAGGCTTGTTGTAAAACAAGACATGTTACGCATATCCCTTCGGTGCAGCACCACCTTCTAGATCCGACGTGCCCTTGCTACTGCTGTTTTAACACTTTCCACCAGATCTTGCCATGATAGTGCTAGCAGATCTCTCAACAACCTCCTCAAAGCATATGTTTTTATTCAGCACCGCTCCCCCTTTCTACAATACCACATCGGCTATGCCAATCATGCTCCACCTGCAGAGAACAGCAGCTCGCTACATGTGCTGGGGGTATACCCTGCTTTGGGGGCGCCAGATATGCCCTTTGGGTATTCCGCATGGCACAGGCAGCTTCAGAGACAGCCCCTGCTCCAGCTGTAATGTCCTATGGCATGTGCTACCAGGGGAAGTGTGCAAGTCAAGGTATCTCAGTTGTTGGTATTTGCTTAGTGTACTGCTGCAGCTGGTGAGGGTAGGGGTAGGAAGGGCCCCCGTCATGGGTTGCCAGCACATGCAACAATTTATTCACCCTGGCTGTGACTGTTGCATAGGTCCAGCCCCTGGTACCTTAAACCAGCCCTGCCCCAAGCCAAAGCCCTTGCCTCTGTCAAACAGCAGCAGCAGAACCAATGTCCACAGTTGGTTGCAAAAGTTTTGGCCGGAACATAAGGCTGGGGTTTAAGCAGCAGCAGCAAGACCTGATTTACAACCATTTATGTTTAAGAAAGTAAACAGGCAGAGCATCAATGTGCTGCAGTTGGTATGCCCAAGTGGTACCACAAGTAGCCTCGCACGCGAGACGTCCCGAGTTCGAGCCCCGGGCGTGCCCTATAAATATACTATATAAAAGCCAGCCAGCCAGCCTTAGCCTTAGCCGCAGACGCAGACCAGCAAGCCTCCCCCCTGTTCCTATAGCCCTCCTGCTTTTTTTAACCTGGCTCTCCCCTTCCACCTCTGCCCCTCCTGTGGTTGCCAGCCCCACACCCCATCTGCTCCCCTCCCACAGCCCTCTCAGCTCAGCCTTGCACTTGCCCCAACTTCTCGCATGCCCTGCCTACCCCCACCTGCCCTGCCATTGAACTGGTATAGCCCCTGCACCTGCTTCACACCTGGTCTATATGCTACTGCCCCTAAACAGTAAAGAAAGGGCACCTGTGCCTGCTGGCAGTTCTCAGCATTTACCCCCTTAAAAAGCAGCAAAAATGCCTCCGCTGTCTCCCTTGCAAGACCCCTGCTTTTCTCAGCAGCCCAGCAACACAGAGCAACAGAGATGCTGACCGCACCCATTGGTGACAACCTGGACCTCATACAGAAGCTGCCTGTGCAAGAGAGCAATGAACGGCCATGCCATTTCACAGAAGCAGACCATTTCCTAACAAAATCTGAGTTTTGGGCCAAAACTTTTGCAACCAACTGTGTCCAATGTTTGCACCTCCTGTTTCCTCAAGTGCAAGCAGAGATAACAGCTGTGTCTAGCCTGTTGCAAAGAACTTGTTGATGCAATTATTGCCTGCTGTGCTAAATTGGTGGCAACCGCAACCGCATTGAGAAAGTGCTTGAGCTGACTTTTCAGATTTTGGTCAAAAGTGGGTACGCCCCTGTGGTCACCTGAGTTAGGGTGCATGGAATGGAACTTCTCCCATTTATCAGCAAGCTTTCCTTGGCTTTACAGTACCATGTCACTAGCTGCAGTCATGCATGCTCTGCACAGCAGGCCCCACATTAGCTATCCCTGCAATGCTGAGCATTGCTACAGGCAGCAAAAAGTGTGGTTTTCAACATGGATGCTTCCCCTGCTGGAGGGGCCCTGCTTCTGGCAATCTTACCATAAGCTTCAAGGTCACTGCCAAGGATTCAGTATTAACAGAAGCTGGTGTGCTTTGCATGCCAGTTTGATGGTAGGAAGCTTCCTTCTACATGCTGCAATCAGCGGCGGGCGAGACGGGCCTATGCTGCAAGGCTGTCACCCACGCTGTCACCACCACTTTGGAGGACTGTTTTCTTTGTCACCTGTCACTGCTTGAAACAAGGTCTAGCATACCACAGAGTTGTTCACTGGGCCAGGCTTGTTGTAAAACAAGACATGTTACGCATATCCCTTCGGTGCAGCACCACCTTCTAGATCCGACGTGCCCTTGCTACTGCTGTTTTAACACTTTCCACCAGATCTTGCCATGATAGTGCTAGCAGATCTCTCAACAACCTCCTCAAAGCATATGTTTTTATTCAGCACCGCTCCCCCTTTCTACAATACCACATCGGCTATGCCAATCATGCTCCACCTGCAGAGAACAGCAGCTCGCTACATGTGCTGGGGGTATACCCTGCTTTGGGGGCGCCAGATATGCCCTTTGGGTATTCCGCATGGCACAGGCAGCTTCAGAGACAGCCCCTGCTCCAGCTGTAATGTCCTATGGCATGTGCTACCAGGGGAAGTGTGCAAGTCAAGGTATCTCAGTTGTTGGTATTTGCTTAGTGTACTGCTGCAGCTGGTGAGGGTAGGGGTAGGAAGGGCCCCCGTCATGGGTTGCCAGCACATGCAACAATTTATTCACCCTGGCTGTGACTGTTGCATAGGTCCAGCCCCTGGTACCTTAAACCAGCCCTGCCCCAAGCCAAAGCCCTTGCCTCTGTCAAACAGCAGCAGCAGAACCAATGTCCACTGTGTCCAATGTTTGCACCTCCTGTTTCCTCAAGTGCAAGCAGAGATAACAGCTGTGTCTAGCCTGTTGCAAAGAACTTGTTGATGCAATTATTGCCTGCTGTGCTAAATTGGTGGCAACCGCAACCGCATTGAGAAAGTGCTTGAGCTGACTTTTCAGATTTTGGTCAAAAGTGGGTACGCCCCTGTGGTCACCTGAGTTAGGGTGCATGGAATGGAACTTCTCCCATTTATCAGCAAGCTTTCCTTGGCTTTACAGTACCATGTCACTAGCTGCAGTCATGCATGCTCTGCACAGCAGGCCCCACATTAGCTATCCCTGCAATGCTGAGCATTGCTACAGGCAGCAAAAAGTGTGGTTTTCAACATGGATGCTTCCCCTGCTGGAGGGGCCCTGCTTCTGGCAATCTTACCATAAGCTTCAAGGTCACTGCCAAGGATTCAGTATTAACAGAAGCTGGTGTGCTTTGCATGCCAGTTTGATGGTAGGAAGCTTCCTTCTACATGCTGCAATCAGCGGCGGGCGAGACGGGCCTATGCTGCAAGGCTGTCACCCACGCTGTCACCACCACTTTGGAGGACTGTTTTCTTTGTCACCTGTCACTGCTTGAAACAAGGTCTAGCATACCACAGAGTTGTTCACTGGGCCAGGCTTGTTGTAAAACAAGACATGTTACGCATATCCCTTCGGTGCAGCACCACCTTCTAGATCCGACGTGCCCTTGCTACTGCTGTTTTAACACTTTCCACCAGATCTTGCCATGATAGTGCTAGCAGATCTCTCAACAACCTCCTCAAAGCATATGTTTTTATTCAGCACCGCTCCCCCTTTCTACAATACCACATCGGCTATGCCAATCATGCTCCACCTGCAGAGAACAGCAGCTCGCTACATGTGCTGGGGGTATACCCTGCTTTGGGGGCGCCAGATATGCCCTTTGGGTATTCCGCATGGCACAGGCAGCTTCAGAGACAGCCCCTGCTCCAGCTGTAATGTCCTATGGCATGTGCTACCAGGGGAAGTGTGCAAGTCAAGGTATCTCAGTTGTTGGTATTTGCTTAGTGTACTGCTGCAGCTGGTGAGGGTAGGGGTAGGAAGGGCCCCCGTCATGGGTTGCCAGCACATGCAACAATTTATTCACCCTGGCTGTGACTGTTGCATAGGTCCAGCCCCTGGTACCTTAAACCAGCCCTGCCCCAAGCCAAAGCCCTTGCCTCTGTCAAACAGCAGCAGCAGAACCAATGTCCACAGTGTCCAATGTTTGCACCTCCTGTTTCCTCAAGTGCAAGCAGAGATAACAGCTGTGTCTAGCCTGTTGCAAAGAACTTGTTGATGCAATTATTGCCTGCTGTGCTAAATTGGTGGCAACCGCAACCGCATTGAGAAAGTGCTTGAGCTGACTTTTCAGATTTTGGTCAAAAGTGGGTACGCCCCTGTGGTCACCTGAGTTAGGGTGCATGGAATGGAACTTCTCCCATTTATCAGCAAGCTTTCCTTGGCTTTACAGTACCATGTCACTAGCTGCAGTCATGCATGCTCTGCACAGCAGGCCCCACATTAGCTATCCCTGCAATGCTGAGCATTGCTACAGGCAGCAAAAAGTGTGGTTTTCAACATGGATGCTTCCCCTGCTGGAGGGGCCCTGCTTCTGGCAATCTTACCATAAGCTTCAAGGTCACTGCCAAGGATTCAGTATTAACAGAAGCTGGTGTGCTTTGCATGCCAGTTTGATGGTAGGAAGCTTCCTTCTACATGCTGCAATCAGCGGCGGGCGAGACGGGCCTATGCTGCAAGGCTGTCACCCACGCTGTCACCACCACTTTGGAGGACTGTTTTCTTTGTCACCTGTCACTGCTTGAAACAAGGTCTAGCATACCACAGAGTTGTTCACTGGGCCAGGCTTGTTGTAAAACAAGACATGTTACGCATATCCCTTCGGTGCAGCACCACCTTCTAGATCCGACGTGCCCTTGCTACTGCTGTTTTAACACTTTCCACCAGATCTTGCCATGATAGTGCTAGCAGATCTCTCAACAACCTCCTCAAAGCATATGTTTTTATTCAGCACCGCTCCCCCTTTCTACAATACCACATCGGCTATGCCAATCATGCTCCACCTGCAGAGAACAGCAGCTCGCTACATGTGCTGGGGGTATACCCTGCTTTGGGGGCGCCAGATATGCCCTTTGGGTATTCCGCATGGCACAGGCAGCTTCAGAGACAGCCCCTGCTCCAGCTGTAATGTCCTATGGCATGTGCTACCAGGGGAAGTGTGCAAGTCAAGGTATCTCAGTTGTTGGTATTTGCTTAGTGTACTGCTGCAGCTGGTGAGGGTAGGGGTAGGAAGGGCCCCCGTCATGGGTTGCCAGCACATGCAACAATTTATTCACCCTGGCTGTGACTGTTGCATAGGTCCAGCCCCTGGTACCTTAAACCAGCCCTGCCCCAAGCCAAAGCCCTTGCCTCTGTCAAACAGCAGCAGCAGAACCAATGTCCACTGTGTCCAATGTTTGCACCTCCTGTTTCCTCAAGTGCAAGCAGAGATAACAGCTGTGTCTAGCCTGTTGCAAAGAACTTGTTGATGCAATTATTGCCTGCTGTGCTAAATTGGTGGCAACCGCAACCGCATTGAGAAAGTGCTTGAGCTGACTTTTCAGATTTTGGTCAAAAGTGGGTACGCCCCTGTGGTCACCTGAGTTAGGGTGCATGGAATGGAACTTCTCCCATTTATCAGCAAGCTTTCCTTGGCTTTACAGTACCATGTCACTAGCTGCAGTCATGCATGCTCTGCACAGCAGGCCCCACATTAGCTATCCCTGCAATGCTGAGCATTGCTACAGGCAGCAAAAAGTGTGGTTTTCAACATGGATGCTTCCCCTGCTGGAGGGGCCCTGCTTCTGGCAATCTTACCATAAGCTTCAAGGTCACTGCCAAGGATTCAGTATTAACAGAAGCTGGTGTGCTTTGCATGCCAGTTTGATGGTAGGAAGCTTCCTTCTACATGCTGCAATCAGCGGCGGGCGAGACGGGCCTATGCTGCAAGGCTGTCACCCACGCTGTCACCACCACTTTGGAGGACTGTTTTCTTTGTCACCTGTCACTGCTTGAAACAAGGTCTAGCATACCACAGAGTTGTTCACTGGGCCAGGCTTGTTGTAAAACAAGACATGTTACGCATATCCCTTCGGTGCAGCACCACCTTCTAGATCCGACGTGCCCTTGCTACTGCTGTTTTAACACTTTCCACCAGATCTTGCCATGATAGTGCTAGCAGATCTCTCAACAACCTCCTCAAAGCATATGTTTTTATTCAGCACCGCTCCCCCTTTCTACAATACCACATCGGCTATGCCAATCATGCTCCACCTGCAGAGAACAGCAGCTCGCTACATGTGCTGGGGGTATACCCTGCTTTGGGGGCGCCAGATATGCCCTTTGGGTATTCCGCATGGCACAGGCAGCTTCAGAGACAGCCCCTGCTCCAGCTGTAATGTCCTATGGCATGTGCTACCAGGGGAAGTGTGCAAGTCAAGGTATCTCAGTTGTTGGTATTTGCTTAGTGTACTGCTGCAGCTGGTGAGGGTAGGGGTAGGAAGGGCCCCCGTCATGGGTTGCCAGCACATGCAACAATTTATTCACCCTGGCTGTGACTGTTGCATAGGTCCAGCCCCTGGTACCTTAAACCAGCCCTGCCCCAAGCCAAAGCCCTTGCCTCTGTCAAACAGCAGCAGCAGAACCAATGTCCACAGTTGGTTGCAAAAGTTTTGGCCGGAACATAAGGCTGGGGTTTAAGCAGCAGCAGCAAGACCTGATTTACAACCATTTATGTTTAAGAAAGTAAACAGGCAGAGCATCAATGTGCTGCAGTTGGTATGCCCAAGTGGTACCACAAGTAGCCTCGCACGCGAGACGTCCCGAGTTCGAGCCCCGGGCGTGCCCTATAAATATACTATATAAAAGCCAGCCAGCCAGCCTTAGCCTTAGCCGCGGACGCAGACCAGCAAGCCTCCCCCCTGTTCCTATAGCCCTCCTGCTTTTTTTAACCTGGCTCTCCCCTTCCACCTCTGCCCCTCCTGTGGTTGCCAGCCCCACACCCCATCTGCTCCCCTCCCACAGCCCTCTCAGCTCAGCCTTGCACTTGCCCCAACTTCTCGCATGCCCTGCCTACCCCCACCTGCCCTGCCATTGAACTGGTATAGCCCCTGCACCTGCTTCACACCTGGTCTATATGCTACTGCCCCTAAACAGTAAAGAAAGGGCACCTGTGCCTGCTGGCAGTTCTCAGCATTTACCCCCTTAAAAAGCAGCAAAAATGCCTCCGCTGTCTCCCTTGCAAGACCCCTGCTTTTCTCAGCAGCCAAGCAACACAGAGCAACAGAGATGCTGACCGCACCCATTGGTGACAACCTGGACCTCATACAGAAGCTGCCTGTGCAAGAGAGCAATGAACGGCCATGCCATTTCACAGAAGCAGACCATTTCCTAACAAAATCTGAGTTTTGGGCCAAAACTTTTGCAACCAACTGTGTCCAATGTTTGCACCTCCTGTTTCCTCAAGTGCAAGCAGAGATAACAGCTGTGTCTAGCCTGTTGCAAAGAACTTGTTGATGCAATTATTGCCTGCTGTGCTAAATTGGTGGCAACCGCAACCGCATTGAGAAAGTGCTTGAGCTGACTTTTCAGATTTTGGTCAAAAGTGGGTACGCCCCTGTGGTCACCTGAGTTAGGGTGCATGGAATGGAACTTCTCCCATTTATCAGCAAGCTTTCCTTGGCTTTACAGTACCATGTCACTAGCTGCAGTCATGCATGCTCTGCACAGCAGGCCCCACATTAGCTATCCCTGCAATGCTGAGCATTGCTACAGGCAGCAAAAAGTGTGGTTTTCAACATGGATGCTTCCCCTGCTGGAGGGGCCCTGCTTCTGGCAATCTTACCATAAGCTTCAAGGTCACTGCCAAGGATTCAGTATTAACAGAAGCTGGTGTGCTTTGCATGCCAGTTTGATGGTAGGAAGCTTCCTTCTACATGCTGCAATCAGCGGCGGGCGAGACGGGCCTATGCTGCAAGGCTGTCACCCACGCTGTCACCACCACTTTGGAGGACTGTTTTCTTTGTCACCTGTCACTGCTTGAAACAAGGTCTAGCATACCACAGAGTTGTTCACTGGGCCAGGCTTGTTGTAAAACAAGACATGTTACGCATATCCCTTCGGTGCAGCACCACCTTCTAGATCCGACGTGCCCTTGCTACTGCTGTTTTAACACTTTCCACCAGATCTTGCCATGATAGTGCTAGCAGATCTCTCAACAACCTCCTCAAAGCATATGTTTTTATTCAGCACCGCTCCCCCTTTCTACAATACCACATCGGCTATGCCAATCATGCTCCACCTGCAGAGAACAGCAGCTCGCTACATGTGCTGGGGGTATACCCTGCTTTGGGGGCGCCAGATATGCCCTTTGGGTATTCCGCATGGCACAGGCAGCTTCAGAGACAGCCCCTGCTCCAGCTGTAATGTCCTATGGCATGTGCTACCAGGGGAAGTGTGCAAGTCAAGGTATCTCAGTTGTTGGTATTTGCTTAGTGTACTGCTGCAGCTGGTGAGGGTAGGGGTAGGAAGGGCCCCCGTCATGGGTTGCCAGCACATGCAACAATTTATTCACCCTGGCTGTGACTGTTGCATAGGTCCAGCCCCTGGTACCTTAAACCAGCCCTGCCCCAAGCCAAAGCCCTTGCCTCTGTCAAACAGCAGCAGCAGAACCAATGTCCACAGTGTCCAATGTTTGCACCTCCTGTTTCCTCAAGTGCAAGCAGAGATAACAGCTGTGTCTAGCCTGTTGCAAAGAACTTGTTGATGCAATTATTGCCTGCTGTGCTAAATTGGTGGCAACCGCAACCGCATTGGGAAAGTGCTTGAGCTGACTTTTCAGATTTTGGTCAAAAGTGGGTACGCCCCTGTGGTCACCTGAGTTAGGGTGCATGGAATGGAACTTCTCCCATTTATCAGCAAGCTTTCCTTGGCTTTACAGTACCATGTCACTAGCTGCAGTCATGCATGCTCTGCACAGCAGGCCCCACATTAGCTATCCCTGCAATGCTGAGCATTGCTACAGGCAGCAAAAAGTGTGGTTTTCAACATGGATGCTTCCCCTGCTGGAGGGGCCCTGCTTCTGGCAATCTTACCATAAGCTTCAAGGTCACTGCCAAGGATTCAGTATTAACAGAAGCTGGTGTGCTTTGCATGCCAGTTTGATGGTAGGAAGCTTCCTTCTACATGCTGCAATCAGCGGCGGGCGAGACGGGCCTATGCTGCAAGGCTGTCACCCACGCTGTCACCACCACTTTGGAGGACTGTTTTCTTTGTCACCTGTCACTGCTTGAAACAAGGTCTAGCATACCACAGAGTTGTTCACTGGGCCAGGCTTGTTGTAAAACAAGACATGTTACGCATATCCCTTCGGTGCAGCACCACCTTCTAGATCCGACGTGCCCTTGCTACTGCTGTTTTAACACTTTCCACCAGATCTTGCCATGATAGTGCTAGCAGATCTCTCAACAACCTCCTCAAAGCATATGTTTTTATTCAGCACCGCTCCCCCTTTCTACAATACCACATCGGCTATGCCAATCATGCTCCACCTGCAGAGAACAGCAGCTCGCTACATGTGCTGGGGGTATACCCTGCTTTGGGGGCGCCAGATATGCCCTTTGGGTATTCCGCATGGCACAGGCAGCTTCAGAGACAGCCCCTGCTCCAGCTGTAATGTCCTATGGCATGTGCTACCAGGGGAAGTGTGCAAGTCAAGGTATCTCAGTTGTTGGTATTTGCTTAGTGTACTGCTGCAGCTGGTGAGGGTAGGGGTAGGAAGGGCCCCCGTCATGGGTTGCCAGCACATGCAACAATTTATTCACCCTGGCTGTGACTGTTGCATAGGTCCAGCCCCTGGTACCTTAAACCAGCCCTGCCCCAAGCCAAAGCCCTTGCCTCTGTCAAACAGCAGCAGCAGAACCAATGTCCACTGTGTCCAATGTTTGCACCTCCTGTTTCCTCAAGTGCAAGCAGAGATAACAGCTGTGTCTAGCCTGTTGCAAAGAACTTGTTGATGCAATTATTGCCTGCTGTGCTAAATTGGTGGCAACCGCAACCGCATTGAGAAAGTGCTTGAGCTGACTTTTCAGATTTTGGTCAAAAGTGGGTACGCCCCTGTGGTCACCTGAGTTAGGGTGCATGGAATGGAACTTCTCCCATTTATCAGCAAGCTTTCCTTGGCTTTACAGTACCATGTCACTAGCTGCAGTCATGCATGCTCTGCACAGCAGGCCCCACATTAGCTATCCCTGCAATGCTGAGCATTGCTACAGGCAGCAAAAAGTGTGGTTTTCAACATGGATGCTTCCCCTGCTGGAGGGGCCCTGCTTCTGGCAATCTTACCATAAGCTTCAAGGTCACTGCCAAGGATTCAGTATTAACAGAAGCTGGTGTGCTTTGCATGCCAGTTTGATGGTAGGAAGCTTCCTTCTACATGCTGCAATCAGCGGCGGGCGAGACGGGCCTATGCTGCAAGGCTGTCACCCACGCTGTCACCACCACTTTGGAGGACTGTTTTCTTTGTCACCTGTCACTGCTTGAAACAAGGTCTAGCATACCACAGAGTTGTTCACTGGGCCAGGCTTGTTGTAAAACAAGACATGTTACGCATATCCCTTCGGTGCAGCACCACCTTCTAGATCCGACGTGCCCTTGCTACTGCTGTTTTAACACTTTCCACCAGATCTTGCCATGATAGTGCTAGCAGATCTCTCAACAACCTCCTCAAAGCATATGTTTTTATTCAGCACCGCTCCCCCTTTCTACAATACCACATCGGCTATGCCAATCATGCTCCACCTGCAGAGAACAGCAGCTCGCTACATGTGCTGGGGGTATACCCTGCTTTGGGGGCGCCAGATATGCCCTTTGGGTATTCCGCATGGCACAGGCAGCTTCAGAGACAGCCCCTGCTCCAGCTGTAATGTCCTATGGCATGTGCTACCAGGGGAAGTGTGCAAGTCAAGGTATCTCAGTTGTTGGTATTTGCTTAGTGTACTGCTGCAGCTGGTGAGGGTAGGGGTAGGAAGGGCCCCCGTCATGGGTTGCCAGCACATGCAACAATTTATTCACCCTGGCTGTGACTGTTGCATAGGTCCAGCCCCTGGTACCTTAAACCAGCCCTGCCCCAAGCCAAAGCCCTTGCCTCTGTCAAACAGCAGCAGCAGAACCAATGTCCACAGTGTCCAATGTTTGCACCTCCTGTTTCCTCAAGTGCAAGCAGAGATAACAGCTGTGTCTAGCCTGTTGCAAAGAACTTGTTGATGCAATTATTGCCTGCTGTGCTAAATTGGTGGCAACCGCAACCGCATTGAGAAAGTGCTTGAGCTGACTTTTCAGATTTTGGTCAAAAGTGGGTACGCCCCTGTGGTCACCTGAGTTAGGGTGCATGGAATGGAACTTCTCCCATTTATCAGCAAGCTTTCCTTGGCTTTACAGTACCATGTCACTAGCTGCAGTCATGCATGCTCTGCACAGCAGGCCCCACATTAGCTATCCCTGCAATGCTGAGCATTGCTACAGGCAGCAAAAAGTGTGGTTTTCAACATGGATGCTTCCCCTGCTGGAGGGGCCCTGCTTCTGGCAATCTTACCATAAGCTTCAAGGTCACTGCCAAGGATTCAGTATTAACAGAAGCTGGTGTGCTTTGCATGCCAGTTTGATGGTAGGAAGCTTCCTTCTACATGCTGCAATCAGCGGCGGGCGAGACGGGCCTATGCTGCAAGGCTGTCACCCACGCTGTCACCACCACTTTGGAGGACTGTTTTCTTTGTCACCTGTCACTGCTTGAAACAAGGTCTAGCATACCACAGAGTTGTTCACTGGGCCAGGCTTGTTGTAAAACAAGACATGTTACGCATATCCCTTCGGTGCAGCACCACCTTCTAGATCCGACGTGCCCTTGCTACTGCTGTTTTAACACTTTCCACCAGATCTTGCCATGATAGTGCTAGCAGATCTCTCAACAACCTCCTCAAAGCATATGTTTTTATTCAGCACCGCTCCCCCTTTCTACAATACCACATCGGCTATGCCAATCATGCTCCACCTGCAGAGAACAGCAGCTCGCTACATGTGCTGGGGGTATACCCTGCTTTGGGGGCGCCAGATATGCCCTTTGGGTATTCCGCATGGCACAGGCAGCTTCAGAGACAGCCCCTGCTCCAGCTGTAATGTCCTATGGCATGTGCTACCAGGGGAAGTGTGCAAGTCAAGGTATCTCAGTTGTTGGTATTTGCTTAGTGTACTGCTGCAGCTGGTGAGGGTAGGGGTAGGAAGGGCCCCCGTCATGGGTTGCCAGCACATGCAACAATTTATTCACCCTGGCTGTGACTGTTGCATAGGTCCAGCCCCTGGTACCTTAAACCAGCCCTGCCCCAAGCCAAAGCCCTTGCCTCTGTCAAACAGCAGCAGCAGAACCAATGTCCACAGTTGGTTGCAAAAGTTTTGGCCGGAACATAAGGCTGGGGTTTAAGCAGCAGCAGCAAGACCTGATTTACAACCATTTATGTTTAAGAAAGTAAACAGGCAGAGCATCAATGTGCTGCAGTTGGTATGCCCAAGTGGTACCACAAGTAGCCTCGCACGCGAGACGTCCCGAGTTCGAGCCCCGGGCGTGCCCTATAAATATACTATATAAAAGCCAGCCAGCCAGCCTTAGCCTTAGCCGCGGACGCAGACCAGCAAGCCTCCCCCCTGTTCCTATAGCCCTCCTGCTTTTTTTAACCTGGCTCTCCCCTTCCACCTCTGCCCCTCCTGTGGTTGCCAGCCCCACACCCCATCTGCTCCCCTCCCACAGCCCTCTCAGCTCAGCCTTGCACTTGCCCCAACTTCTCGCATGCCCTGCCTACCCCCACCTGCCCTGCCATTGAACTGGTATAGCCCCTGCACCTGCTTCACACCTGGTCTATATGCTACTGCCCCTAAACAGTAAAGAAAGGGCACCTGTGCCTGCTGGCAGTTCTCAGCATTTACCCCCTTAAAAAGCAGCAAAAATGCCTCCGCTGTCTCCCTTGCAAGACCCCTGCTTTTCTCAGCAGCCAAGCAACACAGAGCAACAGAGATGCTGACCGCACCCATTGGTGACAACCTGGACCTCATACAGAAGCTGCCTGTGCAAGAGAGCAATGAACGGCCATGCCATTTCACAGAAGCAGACCATTTCCTAACAAAATCTGAGTTTTGGGCCAAAACTTTTGCAACCAACTGTGGACATTGGTTCTGCTGCTGCTGTTTGACAGAGGCAAGGGCTTTGGCTTGGGGCAGGGCTGGTTTAAGGTACCAGGGGCTGGACCTATGCAACAGTCACAGCCAGGGTGAATAAATTGTTGCATGTGCTGGCAACCCATGACGGGGGCCCTTCCTACCCCTACCCTCACCAGCTGCAGCAGTACACTAAGCAAATACCAACAACTGAGATACCTTGACTTGCACACTTCCCCTGGTAGCACATGCCATAGGACATTACAGCTGGAGCAGGGGCTGTCTCTGAAGCTGCCTGTGCCATGCGGAATACCCAAAGGGCATATCTGGCGCCCCCAAAGCAGGGTATACCCCCAGCACATGTAGCGAGCTGCTGTTCTCTGCAGGTGGAGCATGATTGGCATAGCCGATGTGGTATTGTAGAAAGGGGGAGCGGTGCTGAATAAAAACATATGCTTTGAGGAGGTTGTTGAGAGATCTGCTAGCACTATCATGGCAAGATCTGGTGGAAAGTGTTAAAACAGCAGTAGCAAGGGCACGTCGGATCTAGAAGGTGGTGCTGCACCGAAGGGATATGCGTAACATGTCTTGTTTTACAACAAGCCTGGCCCAGTGAACAACTCTGTGGTATGCTAGACCTTGTTTCAAGCAGTGACAGGTGACAAAGAAAACAGTCCTCCAAAGTGGTGGTGACAGCGTGGGTGACAGCCTTGCAGCATAGGCCCGTCTCGCCCGCCGCTGATTGCAGCATGTAGAAGGAAGCTTCCTACCATCAAACTGGCATGCAAAGCACACCAGCTTCTGTTAATACTGAATCCTTGGCAGTGACCTTGAAGCTTATGGTAAGATTGCCAGAAGCAGGGCCCCTCCAGCAGGGGAAGCATCCATGTTGAAAACCACACTTTTTGCTGCCTGTAGCAATGCTCAGCATTGCAGGGATAGCTAATGTGGGGCCTGCTGTGCAGAGCATGCATGACTGCAGCTAGTGACATGGTACTGTAAAGCCAAGGAAAGCTTGCTGATAAATGGGAGAAGTTCCATTCCATGCACCCTAACTCAGGTGACCACAGGGGCGTACCCACTTTTGACCAAAATCTGAAAAGTCAGCTCAAGCACTTTCTCAATGCGGTTGCGGTTGCCACCAATTTAGCACAGCAGGCAATAATTGCATCAACAAGTTCTTTGCAACAGGCTAGACACAGCTGTTATCTCTGCTTGCACTTGAGGAAACAGGAGGTGCAAACATTGGACACAGTGGACATTGGTTCTGCTGCTGCTGTTTGACAGAGGCAAGGGCTTTGGCTTGGGGCAGGGCTGGTTTAAGGTACCAGGGGCTGGACCTATGCAACAGTCACAGCCAGGGTGAATAAATTGTTGCATGTGCTGGCAACCCATGACGGGGGCCCTTCCTACCCCTACCCTCACCAGCTGCAGCAGTACACTAAGCAAATACCAACAACTGAGATACCTTGACTTGCACACTTCCCCTGGTAGCACATGCCATAGGACATTACAGCTGGAGCAGGGGCTGTCTCTGAAGCTGCCTGTGCCATGCGGAATACCCAAAGGGCATATCTGGCGCCCCCAAAGCAGGGTATACCCCCAGCACATGTAGCGAGCTGCTGTTCTCTGCAGGTGGAGCATGATTGGCATAGCCGATGTGGTATTGTAGAAAGGGGGAGCGGTGCTGAATAAAAACATATGCTTTGAGGAGGTTGTTGAGAGATCTGCTAGCACTATCATGGCAAGATCTGGTGGAAAGTGTTAAAACAGCAGTAGCAAGGGCACGTCGGATCTAGAAGGTGGTGCTGCACCGAAGGGATATGCGTAACATGTCTTGTTTTACAACAAGCCTGGCCCAGTGAACAACTCTGTGGTATGCTAGACCTTGTTTCAAGCAGTGACAGGTGACAAAGAAAACAGTCCTCCAAAGTGGTGGTGACAGCGTGGGTGACAGCCTTGCAGCATAGGCCCGTCTCGCCCGCCGCTGATTGCAGCATGTAGAAGGAAGCTTCCTACCATCAAACTGGCATGCAAAGCACACCAGCTTCTGTTAATACTGAATCCTTGGCAGTGACCTTGAAGCTTATGGTAAGATTGCCAGAAGCAGGGCCCCTCCAGCAGGGGAAGCATCCATGTTGAAAACCACACTTTTTGCTGCCTGTAGCAATGCTCAGCATTGCAGGGATAGCTAATGTGGGGCCTGCTGTGCAGAGCATGCATGACTGCAGCTAGTGACATGGTACTGTAAAGCCAAGGAAAGCTTGCTGATAAATGGGAGAAGTTCCATTCCATGCACCCTAACTCAGGTGACCACAGGGGCGTACCCACTTTTGACCAAAATCTGAAAAGTCAGCTCAAGCACTTTCTCAATGCGGTTGCGGTTGCCACCAATTTAGCACAGCAGGCAATAATTGCATCAACAAGTTCTTTGCAACAGGCTAGACACAGCTGTTATCTCTGCTTGCACTTGAGGAAACAGGAGGTGCAAACATTGGACACAGTGGACATTGGTTCTGCTGCTGCTGTTTGACAGAGGCAAGGGCTTTGGCTTGGGGCAGGGCTGGTTTAAGGTACCAGGGGCTGGACCTATGCAACAGTCACAGCCAGGGTGAATAAATTGTTGCATGTGCTGGCAACCCATGACGGGGGCCCTTCCTACCCCTACCCTCACCAGCTGCAGCAGTACACTAAGCAAATACCAACAACTGAGATACCTTGACTTGCACACTTCCCCTGGTAGCACATGCCATAGGACATTACAGCTGGAGCAGGGGCTGTCTCTGAAGCTGCCTGTGCCATGCGGAATACCCAAAGGGCATATCTGGCGCCCCCAAAGCAGGGTATACCCCCAGCACATGTAGCGAGCTGCTGTTCTCTGCAGGTGGAGCATGATTGGCATAGCCGATGTGGTATTGTAGAAAGGGGGGGCGGTGCTGAATAAAAACATATGCTTTGAGGAGGTTGTTGAGAGATCTGCTAGCACTATCATGGCAAGATCTGGTGGAAAGTGTTAAAACAGCAGTAGCAAGGGCACGTCGGATCTAGAAGGTGGTGCTGCACCGAAGGGATATGCGTAACATGTCTTGTTTTACAACAAGCCTGGCCCAGTGAACAACTCTGTGGTATGCTAGACCTTGTTTCAAGCAGTGACAGGTGACAAAGAAAACAGTCCTCCAAAGTGGTGGTGACAGCGTGGGTGACAGCCTTGCAGCATAGGCCCGTCTCGCCCGCCGCTGATTGCAGCATGTAGAAGGAAGCTTCCTACCATCAAACTGGCATGCAAAGCACACCAGCTTCTGTTAATACTGAATCCTTGGCAGTGACCTTGAAGCTTATGGTAAGATTGCCAGAAGCAGGGCCCCTCCAGCAGGGGAAGCATCCATGTTGAAAACCACACTTTTTGCTGCCTGTAGCAATGCTCAGCATTGCAGGGATAGCTAATGTGGGGCCTGCTGTGCAGAGCATGCATGACTGCAGCTAGTGACATGGTACTGTAAAGCCAAGGAAAGCTTGCTGATAAATGGGAGAAGTTCCATTCCATGCACCCTAACTCAGGTGACCACAGGGGCGTACCCACTTTTGACCAAAATCTGAAAAGTCAGCTCAAGCACTTTCTCAATGCGGTTGCGGTTGCCACCAATTTAGCACAGCAGGCAATAATTGCATCAACAAGTTCTTTGCAACAGGCTAGACACAGCTGTTATCTCTGCTTGCACTTGAGGAAACAGGAGGTGCAAACATTGGACACTGTGGACATTGGTTCTGCTGCTGCTGTTTGACAGAGGCAAGGGCTTTGGCTTGGGGCAGGGCTGGTTTAAGGTACCAGGGGCTGGACCTATGCAACAGTCACAGCCAGGGTGAATAAATTGTTGCATGTGCTGGCAACCCATGACGGGGGCCCTTCCTACCCCTACCCTCACCAGCTGCAGCAGTACACTAAGCAAATACCAACAACTGAGATACCTTGACTTGCACACTTCCCCTGGTAGCACATGCCATAGGACATTACAGCTGGAGCAGGGGCTGTCTCTGAAGCTGCCTGTGCCATGCGGAATACCCAAAGGGCATATCTGGCGCCCCCAAAGCAGGGTATACCCCCAGCACATGTAGCGAGCTGCTGTTCTCTGCAGGTGGAGCATGATTGGCATAGCCGATGTGGTATTGTAGAAAGGGGGAGCGGTGCTGAATAAAAACATATGCTTTGAGGAGGTTGTTGAGAGATCTGCTAGCACTATCATGGCAAGATCTGGTGGAAAGTGTTAAAACAGCAGTAGCAAGGGCACGTCGGATCTAGAAGGTGGTGCTGCACCGAAGGGATATGCGTAACATGTCTTGTTTTACAACAAGCCTGGCCCAGTGAACAACTCTGTGGTATGCTAGACCTTGTTTCAAGCAGTGACAGGTGACAAAGAAAACAGTCCTCCAAAGTGGTGGTGACAGCGTGGGTGACAGCCTTGCAGCATAGGCCCGTCTCGCCCGCCGCTGATTGCAGCATGTAGAAGGAAGCTTCCTACCATCAAACTGGCATGCAAAGCACACCAGCTTCTGTTAATACTGAATCCTTGGCAGTGACCTTGAAGCTTATGGTAAGATTGCCAGAAGCAGGGCCCCTCCAGCAGGGGAAGCATCCATGTTGAAAACCACACTTTTTGCTGCCTGTAGCAATGCTCAGCATTGCAGGGATAGCTAATGTGGGGCCTGCTGTGCAGAGCATGCATGACTGCAGCTAGTGACATGGTACTGTAAAGCCAAGGAAAGCTTGCTGATAAATGGGAGAAGTTCCATTCCATGCACCCTAACTCAGGTGACCACAGGGGCGTACCCACTTTTGACCAAAATCTGAAAAGTCAGCTCAAGCACTTTCTCAATGCGGTTGCGGTTGCCACCAATTTAGCACAGCAGGCAATAATTGCATCAACAAGTTCTTTGCAACAGGCTAGACACAGCTGTTATCTCTGCTTGCACTTGAGGAAACAGGAGGTGCAAACATTGGACACTGTGGACATTGGTTCTGCTGCTGCTGTTTGACAGAGGCAAGGGCTTTGGCTTGGGGCAGGGCTGGTTTAAGGTACCAGGGGCTGGACCTATGCAACAGTCACAGCCAGGGTGAATAAATTGTTGCATGTGCTGGCAACCCATGACGGGGGCCCTTCCTACCCCTACCCTCACCAGCTGCAGCAGTACACTAAGCAAATACCAACAACTGAGATACCTTGACTTGCACACTTCCCCTGGTAGCACATGCCATAGGACATTACAGCTGGAGCAGGGGCTGTCTCTGAAGCTGCCTGTGCCATGCGGAATACCCAAAGGGCATATCTGGCGCCCCCAAAGCAGGGTATACCCCCAGCACATGTAGCGAGCTGCTGTTCTCTGCAGGTGGAGCATGATTGGCATAGCCGATGTGGTATTGTAGAAAGGGGGAGCGGTGCTGAATAAAAACATATGCTTTGAGGAGGTTGTTGAGAGATCTGCTAGCACTATCATGGCAAGATCTGGTGGAAAGTGTTAAAACAGCAGTAGCAAGGGCACGTCGGATCTAGAAGGTGGTGCTGCACCGAAGGGATATGCGTAACATGTCTTGTTTTACAACAAGCCTGGCCCAGTGAACAACTCTGTGGTATGCTAGACCTTGTTTCAAGCAGTGACAGGTGACAAAGAAAACAGTCCTCCAAAGTGGTGGTGACAGCGTGGGTGACAGCCTTGCAGCATAGGCCCGTCTCGCCCGCCGCTGATTGCAGCATGTAGAAGGAAGCTTCCTACCATCAAACTGGCATGCAAAGCACACCAGCTTCTGTTAATACTGAATCCTTGGCAGTGACCTTGAAGCTTATGGTAAGATTGCCAGAAGCAGGGCCCCTCCAGCAGGGGAAGCATCCATGTTGAAAACCACACTTTTTGCTGCCTGTAGCAATGCTCAGCATTGCAGGGATAGCTAATGTGGGGCCTGCTGTGCAGAGCATGCATGACTGCAGCTAGTGACATGGTACTGTAAAGCCAAGGAAAGCTTGCTGATAAATGGGAGAAGTTCCATTCCATGCACCCTAACTCAGGTGACCACAGGGGCGTACCCACTTTTGACCAAAATCTGAAAAGTCAGCTCAAGCACTTTCTCAATGCGGTTGCGGTTGCCACCAATTTAGCACAGCAGGCAATAATTGCATCAACAAGTTCTTTGCAACAGGCTAGACACAGCTGTTATCTCTGCTTGCACTTGAGGAAACAGGAGGTGCAAACATTGGACACTGTGGACATTGGTTCTGCTGCTGCTGTTTGACAGAGGCAAGGGCTTTGGCTTGGGGCAGGGCTGGTTTAAGGTACCAGGGGCTGGACCTATGCAACAGTCACAGCCAGGGTGAATAAATTGTTGCATGTGCTGGCAACCCATGACGGGGGCCCTTCCTACCCCTACCCTCACCAGCTGCAGCAGTACACTAAGCAAATACCAACAACTGAGATACCTTGACTTGCACACTTCCCCTGGTAGCACATGCCATAGGACATTACAGCTGGAGCAGGGGCTGTCTCTGAAGCTGCCTGTGCCATGCGGAATACCCAAAGGGCATATCTGGCGCCCCCAAAGCAGGGTATACCCCCAGCACATGTAGCGAGCTGCTGTTCTCTGCAGGTGGAGCATGATTGGCATAGCCGATGTGGTATTGTAGAAAGGGGGAGCGGTGCTGAATAAAAACATATGCTTTGAGGAGGTTGTTGAGAGATCTGCTAGCACTATCATGGCAAGATCTGGTGGAAAGTGTTAAAACAGCAGTAGCAAGGGCACGTCGGATCTAGAAGGTGGTGCTGCACCGAAGGGATATGCGTAACATGTCTTGTTTTACAACAAGCCTGGCCCAGTGAACAACTCTGTGGTATGCTAGACCTTGTTTCAAGCAGTGACAGGTGACAAAGAAAACAGTCCTCCAAAGTGGTGGTGACAGCGTGGGTGACAGCCTTGCAGCATAGGCCCGTCTCGCCCGCCGCTGATTGCAGCATGTAGAAGGAAGCTTCCTACCATCAAACTGGCATGCAAAGCACACCAGCTTCTGTTAATACTGAATCCTTGGCAGTGACCTTGAAGCTTATGGTAAGATTGCCAGAAGCAGGGCCCCTCCAGCAGGGGAAGCATCCATGTTGAAAACCACACTTTTTGCTGCCTGTAGCAATGCTCAGCATTGCAGGGATAGCTAATGTGGGGCCTGCTGTGCAGAGCATGCATGACTGCAGCTAGTGACATGGTACTGTAAAGCCAAGGAAAGCTTGCTGATAAATGGGAGAAGTTCCATTCCATGCACCCTAACTCAGGTGACCACAGGGGCGTACCCACTTTTGACCAAAATCTGAAAAGTCAGCTCAAGCACTTTCTCAATGCGGTTGCGGTTGCCACCAATTTAGCACAGCAGGCAATAATTGCATCAACAAGTTCTTTGCAACAGGCTAGACACAGCTGTTATCTCTGCTTGCACTTGAGGAAACAGGAGGTGCAAACATTGGACACTGTGGACATTGGTTCTGCTGCTGCTGTTTGACAGAGGCAAGGGCTTTGGCTTGGGGCAGGGCTGGTTTAAGGTACCAGGGGCTGGACCTATGCAACAGTCACAGCCAGGGTGAATAAATTGTTGCATGTGCTGGCAACCCATGACGGGGGCCCTTCCTACCCCTACCCTCACCAGCTGCAGCAGTACACTAAGCAAATACCAACAACTGAGATACCTTGACTTGCACACTTCCCCTGGTAGCACATGCCATAGGACATTACAGCTGGAGCAGGGGCTGTCTCTGAAGCTGCCTGTGCCATGCGGAATACCCAAAGGGCATATCTGGCGCCCCCAAAGCAGGGTATACCCCCAGCACATGTAGCGAGCTGCTGTTCTCTGCAGGTGGAGCATGATTGGCATAGCCGATGTGGTATTGTAGAAAGGGGGAGCGGTGCTGAATAAAAACATATGCTTTGAGGAGGTTGTTGAGAGATCTGCTAGCACTATCATGGCAAGATCTGGTGGAAAGTGTTAAAACAGCAGTAGCAAGGGCACGTCGGATCTAGAAGGTGGTGCTGCACCGAAGGGATATGCGTAACATGTCTTGTTTTACAACAAGCCTGGCCCAGTGAACAACTCTGTGGTATGCTAGACCTTGTTTCAAGCAGTGACAGGTGACAAAGAAAACAGTCCTCCAAAGTGGTGGTGACAGCGTGGGTGACAGCCTTGCAGCATAGGCCCGTCTCGCCCGCCGCTGATTGCAGCATGTAGAAGGAAGCTTCCTACCATCAAACTGGCATGCAAAGCACACCAGCTTCTGTTAATACTGAATCCTTGGCAGTGACCTTGAAGCTTATGGTAAGATTGCCAGAAGCAGGGCCCCTCCAGCAGGGGAAGCATCCATGTTGAAAACCACACTTTTTGCTGCCTGTAGCAATGCTCAGCATTGCAGGGATAGCTAATGTGGGGCCTGCTGTGCAGAGCATGCATGACTGCAGCTAGTGACATGGTACTGTAAAGCCAAGGAAAGCTTGCTGATAAATGGGAGAAGTTCCATTCCATGCACCCTAACTCAGGTGACCACAGGGGCGTACCCACTTTTGACCAAAATCTGAAAAGTCAGCTCAAGCACTTTCTCAATGCGGTTGCGGTTGCCACCAATTTAGCACAGCAGGCAATAATTGCATCAACAAGTTCTTTGCAACAGGCTAGACACAGCTGTTATCTCTGCTTGCACTTGAGGAAACAGGAGGTGCAAACATTGGACACTGTGGACATTGGTTCTGCTGCTGCTGTTTGACAGAGGCAAGGGCTTTGGCTTGGGGCAGGGCTGGTTTAAGGTACCAGGGGCTGGACCTATGCAACAGTCACAGCCAGGGTGAATAAATTGTTGCATGTGCTGGCAACCCATGACGGGGGCCCTTCCTACCCCTACCCTCACCAGCTGCAGCAGTACACTAAGCAAATACCAACAACTGAGATACCTT
Organism: Pseudopediastrum boryanum; assembly: GCA_963556185.1. Classification (NCBI taxonomy): domain Eukaryota; kingdom Viridiplantae; phylum Chlorophyta; class Chlorophyceae; order Sphaeropleales; family Hydrodictyaceae; genus Pseudopediastrum; species Pseudopediastrum boryanum. The sequence continues at coordinate 7,670,507 of OY744502.1, read as the reverse complement.
GACTTGCACACTTCCCCTGGTAGCACATGCCATAGGACATTACAGCTGGAGCAGGGGCTGTCTCTGAAGCTGCCTGTGCCATGCGGAATACCCAAAGGGCATATCTGGCGCCCCCAAAGCAGGGTATACCCCCAGCACATGTAGCGAGCTGCTGTTCTCTGCAGGTGGAGCATGATTGGCATAGCCGATGTGGTATTGTAGAAAGGGGGAGCGGTGCTGAATAAAAACATATGCTTTGAGGAGGTTGTTGAGAGATCTGCTAGCACTATCATGGCAAGATCTGGTGGAAAGTGTTAAAACAGCAGTAGCAAGGGCACGTCGGATCTAGAAGGTGGTGCTGCACCGAAGGGATATGCGTAACATGTCTTGTTTTACAACAAGCCTGGCCCAGTGAACAACTCTGTGGTATGCTAGACCTTGTTTCAAGCAGTGACAGGTGACAAAGAAAACAGTCCTCCAAAGTGGTGGTGACAGCGTGGGTGACAGCCTTGCAGCATAGGCCCGTCTCGCCCGCCGCTGATTGCAGCATGTAGAAGGAAGCTTCCTACCATCAAACTGGCATGCAAAGCACACCAGCTTCTGTTAATACTGAATCCTTGGCAGTGACCTTGAAGCTTATGGTAAGATTGCCAGAAGCAGGGCCCCTCCAGCAGGGGAAGCATCCATGTTGAAAACCACACTTTTTGCTGCCTGTAGCAATGCTCAGCATTGCAGGGATAGCTAATGTGGGGCCTGCTGTGCAGAGCATGCATGACTGCAGCTAGTGACATGGTACTGTAAAGCCAAGGAAAGCTTGCTGATAAATGGGAGAAGTTCCATTCCATGCACCCTAACTCAGGTGACCACAGGGGCGTACCCACTTTTGACCAAAATCTGAAAAGTCAGCTCAAGCACTTTCTCAATGCGGTTGCGGTTGCCACCAATTTAGCACAGCAGGCAATAATTGCATCAACAAGTTCTTTGCAACAGGCTAGACACAGCTGTTATCTCTGCTTGCACTTGAGGAAACAGGAGGTGCAAACATTGGACACTGTGGACATTGGTTCTGCTGCTGCTGTTTGACAGAGGCAAGGGCTTTGGCTTGGGGCAGGGCTGGTTTAAGGTACCAGGGGCTGGACCTATGCAACAGTCACAGCCAGGGTGAATAAATTGTTGCATGTGCTGGCAACCCATGACGGGGGCCCTTCCTACCCCTACCCTCACCAGCTGCAGCAGTACACTAAGCAAATACCAACAACTGAGATACCTTGACTTGCACACTTCCCCTGGTAGCACATGCCATAGGACATTACAGCTGGAGCAGGGGCTGTCTCTGAAGCTGCCTGTGCCATGCGGAATACCCAAAGGGCATATCTGGCGCCCCCAAAGCAGGGTATACCCCCAGCACATGTAGCGAGCTGCTGTTCTCTGCAGGTGGAGCATGATTGGCATAGCCGATGTGGTATTGTAGAAAGGGGGAGCGGTGCTGAATAAAAACATATGCTTTGAGGAGGTTGTTGAGAGATCTGCTAGCACTATCATGGCAAGATCTGGTGGAAAGTGTTAAAACAGCAGTAGCAAGGGCACGTCGGATCTAGAAGGTGGTGCTGCACCGAAGGGATATGCGTAACATGTCTTGTTTTACAACAAGCCTGGCCCAGTGAACAACTCTGTGGTATGCTAGACCTTGTTTCAAGCAGTGACAGGTGACAAAGAAAACAGTCCTCCAAAGTGGTGGTGACAGCGTGGGTGACAGCCTTGCAGCATAGGCCCGTCTCGCCCGCCGCTGATTGCAGCATGTAGAAGGAAGCTTCCTACCATCAAACTGGCATGCAAAGCACACCAGCTTCTGTTAATACTGAATCCTTGGCAGTGACCTTGAAGCTTATGGTAAGATTGCCAGAAGCAGGGCCCCTCCAGCAGGGGAAGCATCCATGTTGAAAACCACACTTTTTGCTGCCTGTAGCAATGCTCAGCATTGCAGGGATAGCTAATGTGGGGCCTGCTGTGCAGAGCATGCATGACTGCAGCTAGTGACATGGTACTGTAAAGCCAAGGAAAGCTTGCTGATAAATGGGAGAAGTTCCATTCCATGCACCCTAACTCAGGTGACCACAGGGGCGTACCCACTTTTGACCAAAATCTGAAAAGTCAGCTCAAGCACTTTCTCAATGCGGTTGCGGTTGCCACCAATTTAGCACAGCAGGCAATAATTGCATCAACAAGTTCTTTGCAACAGGCTAGACACAGCTGTTATCTCTGCTTGCACTTGAGGAAACAGGAGGTGCAAACATTGGACACTGTGGACATTGGTTCTGCTGCTGCTGTTTGACAGAGGCAAGGGCTTTGGCTTGGGGCAGGGCTGGTTTAAGGTACCAGGGGCTGGACCTATGCAACAGTCACAGCCAGGGTGAATAAATTGTTGCATGTGCTGGCAACCCATGACGGGGGCCCTTCCTACCCCTACCCTCACCAGCTGCAGCAGTACACTAAGCAAATACCAACAACTGAGATACCTTGACTTGCACACTTCCCCTGGTAGCACATGCCATAGGACATTACAGCTGGAGCAGGGGCTGTCTCTGAAGCTGCCTGTGCCATGCGGAATACCCAAAGGGCATATCTGGCGCCCCCAAAGCAGGGTATACCCCCAGCACATGTAGCGAGCTGCTGTTCTCTGCAGGTGGAGCATGATTGGCATAGCCGATGTGGTATTGTAGAAAGGGGGAGCGGTGCTGAATAAAAACATATGCTTTGAGGAGGTTGTTGAGAGATCTGCTAGCACTATCATGGCAAGATCTGGTGGAAAGTGTTAAAACAGCAGTAGCAAGGGCACGTCGGATCTAGAAGGTGGTGCTGCACCGAAGGGATATGCGTAACATGTCTTGTTTTACAACAAGCCTGGCCCAGTGAACAACTCTGTGGTATGCTAGACCTTGTTTCAAGCAGTGACAGGTGACAAAGAAAACAGTCCTCCAAAGTGGTGGTGACAGCGTGGGTGACAGCCTTGCAGCATAGGCCCGTCTCGCCCGCCGCTGATTGCAGCATGTAGAAGGAAGCTTCCTACCATCAAACTGGCATGCAAAGCACACCAGCTTCTGTTAATACTGAATCCTTGGCAGTGACCTTGAAGCTTATGGTAAGATTGCCAGAAGCAGGGCCCCTCCAGCAGGGGAAAGCATCCATGTTGAAAACCACACTTTTTGCTGCCTGTAGCAATGCTCAGCATTGCAGGGATAGCTAATGTGGGGCCTGCTGTGCAGAGCATGCATGACTGCAGCTAGTGACATGGTACTGTAAAGCCAAGGAAAGCTTGCTGATAAATGGGAGAAGTTCCATTCCATGCACCCTAACTCAGGTGACCACAGGGGCGTACCCACTTTTGACCAAAATCTGAAAAGTCAGCTCAAGCACTTTCTCAATGCGGTTGCGGTTGCCACCAATTTAGCACAGCAGGCAATAATTGCATCAACAAGTTCTTTGCAACAGGCTAGACACAGCTGTTATCTCTGCTTGCACTTGAGGAAACAGGAGGTGCAAACATTGGACACAGTTGGTTGCAAAAGTTTTGGCCCAAAACTCAGATTTTGTTAGGAAATGGTCTGCTTCTGTGAAATGGCATGGCCGTTCATTGCTCTCTTGCACAGGCAGCTTCTGTATGAGGTCCAGGTTGTCACCAATGGGTGCGGTCAGCATCTCTGTTGCTCTGTGTTGCTTGGCTGCTGAGAAAAGCAGGGGTCTTGCAAGGGAGACAGCGGAGGCATTTTTGCTGCTTTTTAAGGGGGTAAATGCTGAGAACTGCCAGCAGGCACAGGTGCCCTTTCTTTACTGTTTAGGGGCAGTAGCATATAGACCAGGTGTGAAGCAGGTGCAGGGGCTATACCAGTTCAATGGCAGGGCAGGTGGGGGTAGGCAGGGCATGCGAGAAGTTGGGGCAAGTGCAAGGCTGAGCTGAGAGGGCTGTGGGAGGGGAGCAGATGGGGTGTGGGGCTGGCAACCACAGGAGGGGCAGAGGTGGAAGGGGAGAGCCAGGTTAAAAAAAGCAGGAGGGCTATAGGAACAGGGGGGAGGCTTGCTGGTCTGCGTCCGCGGCTAAGGCTAAGGCTGGCTGGCTGGCTTTTATATAGTATATTTATAGGGCACGCCCGGGGCTCGAACTCGGGACGTCTCGCGTGCGAGGCTACTTGTGGTACCACTTGGGCATACCAACTGCAGCACATTGAGGCTCTGCCTGTTTACTTTCTTAAACATAAATGGTTGTAAATCAGGTCTTGCTGCTGCTGCTTAAACCCCAGCCTTATGTTCCGGCCAAAACTTTTGCAACCAACTGTAATCCAAGGTTACATAGCCTTGGGTGATTCCTTTGATTCTCAAAATACCGGCCACTAGGGGCAGCAGCCGACCCCTGCTCCGCTGCTCGGCGAGCTCGGCTTCGCCTCGCACGGGCTCGCAAAAACATCGGGTGACCTCGGCCCGAGCTTGGCTTCGCCTCGTATTCTGTGGGTCAGAGCCACGGCTTGTCTGTTTCGCCGTACTGTGAACCCTAGGATCAAGGGCGAGAGGATCTGGTCATGCAGGTAGGCTGCTATGTCACCCGGCATCTGATGCGCAAGCACAGCAGCATAATCGAACCTTGTCTGCAACCCTTGAGACGAGGACAATGGTCGATGCATACACATTAGATTGCTTATGAGCAGGTTTGAAGCGGGCAGGCGCAACCCAGCTTGCATCCTCTGAGAATTTTATGTCACTCGTATCCCGTGGGTGACTGGGTGTCGCATCACTCTCCCCTGCTTTCATTTCCTGTACCCAACCTCCGAGCCACAACGCACATATAACATAACAAAATACGCATGTGTGCTTTGACCGTGTTTTATCTAGCCTTGCAGGCCTGCTGAGCTGCCTGCTTCGTCAGTACATTCAAACCCTCATCCCAGCTCGTCCTGGCAAGCTTAGGGCTTGTCCCCGTTCCAGTGCGAGGATCATCAGCCATGGGCGATAAGGATGTTGATATGGCGGTGGGAATAGTGTCTGACGAGGACGTGGCGTGGCATGCCTTTCCCAGCATCGAGGCCTTGTACACAGAGCTGGAGACCAGCGAGAAGGGGCTTACCAGCGCCGAGGCAGAAAGCCGCATCGCACTGTATGGCAAGAACTCCCTCACGCCCCCCAAGAAGCCTGGTGAGTTGGGTGTGGCAGTGCTTGTTCTTGAGGGGCATACAGAGTCCTTTTCTTAGTGCTTGAGCAATCCCACTGCTTTTTCCCCACCAGGGTTCCTGGCCAGGCTCTGGGTTCAGGTCAACAACATCCTGGTGTGGATGCTGATCTGTGCCATCATCGTCACGGCTGGCCTCCAGGTTAGGGGAGAGGGTGGAGTGTGGGCATGGGGCGGAAGGGAGGGTGGGAAAAAGGGAGGTGGATGGTGAGGATTGAGCAGGAAGGGGATAGGAGCAGCATAAGCTGTAGCAATAGCAGTCTCCAGCACACACCATGCAGTGGAGGGGTGATCACGAGGAACCAGATGTGTGGGATGCCTGCTGTGGAGCTGTGGGGAGATGCAATCAGTAGTGAACTCCCGAAAGCAGTGTAGATGCAGCAGCTGAGCATCAACTGCAATATGCTGTGGGGGGAAAAGGGGGATGGAGGGTGAAGGAGCCAAAGAGCTGCTGCATGGTAATGTCAGCTGAACAAGACAGCCACACCAGCACACATTGATTCCTTGGATTCCTTGGGGACAGCATTGATTCCTTGGATTCCTTGGGGGGTGGGTGGGTGGGGTGTGGGTGGGCAAGGCACGCCCCTAACACCGCGGTTCAACGAGGCATCTTTCTTAGGCGGCAGCATAATGCAGCAATAACTGACTGAGCTGCTGCAACATTCTTGCCCAAGCATGCATCCTCCCTCTCCTGCCCCCCAAGTAGAGATTCTTGCTACTAGTCTCCAGTGGGTGTATCTGCTCCCACTGATGATATACACACCTCCATCTGCCACCCTGGAAGACATTCCCTCACTGCTGCCCCCCCCCCCCTCCCCCCCTGCATGCACCCTGACAGAACTGGGCAGATTTTGCGCTCATCTCAGCAGTGGTGATCATCAACATCACCATGGGCCTCATCCAGGAGGGCAAGGCAGAGAATGCAGCAGAAGCCCTCAAGGCCATGCTCAGTTCCAATGCCAATGTCATCAGGTGAGAACAACACTCGAGCATTAGGAGTGCCTGTGGGCATGTTACATTTCATGATATGCCATAGCAATAAGTGCCATAGGCCCCGCACCTCAAGCTGTCACAAAGAACAGCGAGGTGGACAGAATACGGGTAATTTTCGGCATATGCCTAGACATGAGGTCCAGCAATTATGTATGTATGTATGTGGGTATGTATTTCACTGCTGTTCCGTGCTTGTTTAGAGGGTGATGGTGATGGCAGCTTGGCAGCTTGTGCCCTTTCCACTTGCCCCAGCCCACCCCAACTCTCACCCATAGCCTTCTTCTCACAATTTATCAGCTCTACCATCCCACTGGCTAAGCCTGCTACAGCTGCTTGCTTCCTGCTGGAAACCTGTCAGTACCTGTGCTCATGTTGGGCTGCCCAACCAACTAGCTAATCACCCTTGCTTTGCCTGAGTTCACCCTGCTTGCTCCTCCCTCCCTCCCTGCCTCCCTCCCCTGCCTGCGTGCCCTTCACCCTGCTCAGGGATGGCGAGCGCCAGGCCATTGAGGCAGATATGCTTGTCCCAGGTGATGTGGTGTTGCTCAAGTCAGGAGACAAGTGCCCCGCTGACATGAGGCTTATCAGCTACAGCAACCTGCAGGTAACACAAACTCGGGGTTGAAGCGTTGGTTTAAGGAGGAATGGGTTGATTTGAACAGACCTATTAAAAATTCCAAAGGAAAAGTGATAGGGTATAAACCCGAGGGGTGGCTAGCAAAGGCCAGGCCTGGCTACATAGCTAGGGCTTGAGGCTCTAAGTTCTGGGGGGGGGGTCAGATCTAGGACAGTCAGGGCTAAGCCAGCCAGGGCAGGGCAATGGTAGCTGCGCTGTTCTGCACTAAGGTCACCCATATGATGTCCTGGTCCTGCTTCCTGACCGCGGGATACCTTCTCCTACCCCTGCTTATGCTGCGTTTGCTGCTGCTTCTGTCCTGCTTACAGCTGCCGGAGGGCATGCTGACTGCCGAGTCCAACACCATCTAACACCCATCCAACACCATCTAATAACAACACATCAGCTCAGGGTTCCCATCTGTACCCACAGGCACCCTAAGACACGCCCTCCCCCATCCATTACCATATTGCCCAAGCATCATATCATCTCCACCTGCTGGCCCGAATGTTCACCTCTCCCACCTCCTCCCACCTCTGCTGCTCCTACCTTGTTCTTTGCACCTGCAGGTTTTGGAGGCCATGCTGACTGGCGAGTCCAACCCCATCTCCAAGAACCTCATCCCAGTGGCAGACAACGCTGCCCTGGGAGACCGCAAGTGCATGGTGTACTCTGCCACCACGGTTACTGCGGGGCAGGGCTTGGGCCTGGTGGTGGCGACGGGGGACAACGCAGAGATTGGAAAGATCAGCAAGATGGTCAACACGGTGAGCGGAGCGAGGGGGAGGGAGAGGGGGCAACTAACAATTCCTGTTTAATCATCATCATCAGCAGCAGCAGCAGCGAAAGCGAAAGCGAGCAGCAGCTTGGACGCCCATGCTTGCTTAGTGCCTGCCTTCTCTTGCCAGAGCTACCTGCAGTTTGCAGGAGCTGCAGCATATTATTATTATTATTGTTATTAAATATTATTATATATAATTATTATTTTTAGTATAAGACAGCAGCACATGGCAGCATATGACAGCAGCACATGGCAGTGAGCAGGCAGAAGTGGCAGCAGGTTTGAAGGCAGTGGCAGGTAACATCACTGCAACCAGTAGATACAAACATGCAAAACTCCTACTAGCTGATGCATACCCACCCACCCATTATGTAATTTTTTATTATTATTTTATATTTTAGTTTTTTTGTTTTTTTTTATGTTTTTTTTGTTTTTTATTCCTTCCTCCCTTCCTTCCCTCAGGTGGAAAATGTCAAGACTAACCTCTACATCCAGTTGGACATCCTGGGCCGCTGGCTGGCCTGTATCGTGGGAGTCATTGCCCTAGTCTCCTTCCTCCTTGCGGGGCTGCGCGCCAAGGAACCATGGACGGTCGCCTTCTCTTCCGCTGTGGCCATTGCTGTTGCCATCATCCCCAACGGCCTCCCCGCTCTGGTGACGATCGTACTGGCGATCGGCACCAAGGTCATGGCCAACAACAACGCCATCATCCGCTCCTTGCCGTGTGTGGAGACGCTGGGCAGCTTGAACGTGATCTGCTCCGACAAGACCGGCACGCTGACAAAGAACGAGATGACGGCCGTGGCAGTGCGTACCGCCAAGGGGCTGTACAAGGTCAAAGGGGTGGGGTACGCGCCTGATGGTGACGTCGTGGATAGTCAGTCTGGGGCGAAGCTGGCAGGTGCTGAGCTGGCTGGGGTGCAGAGCGTGCTGGAAGGGGGCGTCCTCTGCAATGACTCAGGTGGGTGGGGCTTCTAGTAGCCAAAAAAAAATTAAAAAATTTAAAAAAATAGAAAAAATTTAAAAAAATTTAAAATTTTAAAAAAATATAAAAAATATAAAAAAGGCAGGTATGTGGTACATGGTTGCGGCATGTGCTTCTGGGTTCCAAATCCGCGTGCCTGATGAGTAGCAGCTGCTCCTGCTTTTCCTACATGCGTGGCATGTACCGTATGAAAGCAAAGAGGGAGGAGACTGTGTGTGTGTCCTAGGTCTGTTACTGCATTCCCTGCTGCTGGCTGAGCACTGGCATCTCCAACAAGTATCACGCACCAGGATCAGGAGCCTTGTGTTTATGGCCTAGGTTTGTTTGGTCATTGGCATAGCTGGTCTTGCGTTTTGATTGATTGATTGATCACGCACCAACTGAGCTGTATGTGTGCACGGCTGTGCTGCTGTACTGCTGCTCCCCACAGCCCTCACCCGCGGCCCCAACAGCATGGGCACGGAGGATTGGCTCCCCCAAGGAGCCCCCACTGAGGTTGCCCTTATCACACTTGGGGTCAAGGCGGGGCTGGAACACAACGCGCTGACGGAGGCCAAGCCGCGGCTGCTGTCGGTGCCCTTTGAGTCTGAGCACAAGTGAGCATGCCTGCTGCGGGGGTTTTGACAGCATGGTGCTACTGTTATTGCTGCTGCTGCTGCTGCTGCTGCTGGGGAAGAGTGTCAGGATGACATAGGGTTTAAGGGTTTAGGGTTAGGGTCTAGGGTTTAGGGTTTAGGGTTTGGAGTGTCAGGATGACGTTGCTGCTGCTGTCATTGTTCAGAACCTTTACGTTCGGATCTCACACTATTTGTCTGCGAAGCAGCTTCAATTGAACCATCCCGTAAGAACTCTAAGCTGGTGATGTTTGCAAACAGTGCTCATCCATGCTCTAAACGCTGCTGCTGCAACGTCACCGCCATCTGTGCGGCAGGTTCATACCAACCATCCACCAGGACGGGGCAAAGCGTGTGGCGTTTGTGAAGGGCGCCCCCGACCGTGTGATGCCCATGTTCCTCAACCCATGTGCTCCCCTTCCTCCTTGCCTGCCTGCCTATTGCCTGGCTGCTGCCCCCCCCCCCCCCTTACTCCTTGCTCTGATGCATGTACTCAATGCTGCTGCCTCTTTCCTACCTGCAGAAAACCCTAAACCCTAAAAGCCTAAACCCTAAACCCTGCTGCCTCTTTCCTACCTGTGCTGCAGGTTCATGGCCACCATCCACCAGGACGGGGCAAAGCGTGTGATGTTTGTGAAGGGAGCCCCTGACCGTGTGATGCCCATGTGCAGCAACCAGGTGCAAGGGGACAGCTTCGATGCTCCCGTGGCTGCGCTGGACCATGCCTTTTGGATGCAGGCACAGGCCGACCTGAGCAGCCAGGGGCTGAGGGTGCTAGCACTGTGCAGGTGAGGGGGTGCGAGGGGGGGGGGGGCAAGTGAGGGGGGGCCCAGGCAGGTGAGGGGGGGCGGACACGCCGGAGGCGGAGGGGCCGAGGCCGACCTGAGCAGCCAGGGGCTGAGGGTGCTGGTACTGTGCGGGTGAGTGTCCCGACCTGGGTTCCATTATCTTTGCCTTGATGAAACCCGCTTACAGGGTGGATAGGCACTTCCAACCACACAGAGCTCTGGCCAAAATCCCTGATTACACCTGCACTCATGCTCTCCTTTAACACTGCCTGGTTCTGTTGCTTTCATTTGGCCTGCAACCTGGGCTATGCAGCCCTCCCTGCTGCTCCTCCCCGCTTCTTCATCAGACATGTGGTTAGCTGGGTGTGGCTAAGCTTTTCACATTGGCGCAGTCAGTGTGTTAAAATTGCTCGAGGTAGCAGCTATAGTTGGACGCCAAAGCCATTCTTCTTTCGATCGTGAATTCTTACATCAAGTGCATGGGATTACGCGTTTCGGCCTGTTGGCCATCATCAGATCCACTTGAGCACATGCAACGAAAACACATATATACACGAAAGAATGAATGGCCACAAACAGAATGAACAAAACGTGTCACCACAGTCACTGGGTGTCTGGGGTTTAGGGTTTAGGTTTTCATTTTTGGGTGCGTGCCCCGGATTGACATTGAAAGCTGGGTGTGGCTAAGCTTTTCACATTGGCGCAGTCAGTTAGCATCCCTGGCTGTCACAGGACAGACTCAGGTTCGATTCCTTGTTGTAACGGTACTTTCTGTCCTAACCATAGAGTTTGCCTCGAGATATGATCGGGATGCGTTCCTGTGATCTACGATGTAATGTACTATCTGTTCTAACCTAGATACTCAAACGTTAGACATGTGGTGCTCCTCCTGTGGTTTCTCCACCTCTAGAGCTCCCCCTACTCCTTGCCTGCCTGCCTATTGTCTGGCTGCTGCCCCTCCCTCCCACCTAGTCCTCCTTGCTTTGATCCTCCTCCACCATCTCGCCTTCACCATTTTAGATATGTTATTTATTTATTTGATTTTTTTTATAATAAAATAATTTGTTTTTAACAATTTTCATCTGCCACAGGTACGAGCTGCAGCCAAACGAGGAGATTGTTGAGATGAAGGCCACGGATGTGCTGGCCCTGCCTGCCCGCATGAGCATGGTGGCACTGGTGGCCATTCTGGACCCCCCAAGAGATGAGGCCATTCAAGCTGTCAAGATCGCCCACAAGGCTGGCATTGAGGTCAAGATGATCACTGGTGGGTTTAGGGGTGGGGTAGGGGGGTGGGGGTGGGGTTAGGGATGGGGTGGGGGTGGGGTTAGGGGTGGGGTTAGGGGTGGGGTTGGGGGTGGGGTTAGGGGTGGGGTTGGGGTTGGGGGTGTGGTAGAGTGGTCAAAAGGATGTGATGTTGAAGTTCAGCTCCACGTGCCCTCCTTTTCCATCTCCTTGCCATCCATGCCTCCCTTGTCCCTCTGGAGGGACCACTCCTCAGCAACTCTGATCATTGGAGAAATGATGTTGCACCTCTGCAAGATGCTGGCTTTGCCTTGCCAATTCAAGCTGCCCCACTCCCCTCCTCTCCCTCTTTGTTTCCTCACCTTCTCCTCCTCCCTCTTTATTTCCTCACCTCCTCCTCCTCCCTCCCTCCCTCCCTCCCTCCCTCCCTCCCTCCCTCCCTGCCCCCCACCCCCACAGCTGACCCCTCCCTGACTGCTCTGGCCATTTGCAAGATGCTGGTCATGCAATGTTGCCCCTGTTTATGCACTAGCTGCCCTCCCCTCCACGCACCCCCCTCCTCTTGCCACCTCCTCCTCCCCTTCCCCACCCTTTCTCCTCCCCCCCACCCTACACAAGCAACCACTCCCTGACTGCGCTGGCCATCGGCAAGATTGCTGGTCAGGCGTTGTTGCCGCTTGTACATGCTGGCTCTGCCTGACCAGTCTGAGCTGCCCCCTCCGCTTATTAAAGTGTCACTTTAAGGTGTCACTTTAACAAGCCGAGTTACCAAGGGTAGTGAGCGAGGGGACTCTCACTATAATAGCAGATTCAAAGGGCGATTGCTGGGTGACTACAGCCCTGGTACATCCCAGACGGGTGTTTCGACCCCCCCTGCCCCCAACCCCCACCACCACCGCTCATGTCACCTCCCCCCCCCCCCCCTATCTCTCCTCTCTCCTCTCTTTCCAGGTGACCACTCTCTCACTGCGCTGGCCATCGGCAAGATGCTGGACATCCAGGGTAAGAACACCGTGTACACTGGCCCTGAGGTGGATGCCATGGAGGACCACGAGCTTGAGGCCATCGTGCTGGATTGCAATATCTTTGCCAGGGCCTCCCCAGAGAATAAGCTGAGGATCGTGCGCGCCCTGCAGGTGGGCTGGGTGCTAGTGCTTTGGGGTTCCATTATGTGTTAGGGTTAGGGTTTAGGGTTTAGACAACTAAACAACTGGACTGGTTTAGGGTTTAGGGTTTTAGGGTTTAGGGTCCTAGTCAACCCTAAACCCTAATGCTTGCTTTGGGGTTCCTTTATGGAGGATGAGAGAGGTTGGGAGGGGGTCGCAGCCTCTCAGAGAACGAGCTGAGGACTGCGCTCGCCCTGCAAGTAGGTGTCTTGTCAGTTTGGTTTGCTGGGGGGCTGGGGGGGGGGGGGTGACAGCCTCTCAACAGGACACGCTGGGAGTTGTGCTAGCTATGCAGCTGGATGCACAAGTTGTGTGGTGGCAGGGTTGATAGTGGGGTGGGAGGATGGATTGGAGGTGGGAGGGTATCTCTAACCAAGGCCGTTTTCATGAAGATAGAGATAGGGGTAAGAGCCATGGTGCTTTGTGCTCCTTCATGCTGCCCTTGTTGCCTCTAGCACTGCCATTTCTGAGGCTGCTGGCTGCTACTCCTAACAAATCATTTCTATCCCTACTGCCCCTCCCCCTCCCCCTCCTCTCCCCCACCCCCAATCTTTGGAACTGCTTTCTCCTCCCTCCCTTTTTTACACACCCCAGGCTTAAGGGTCAGGTGTCTGCCATGACTGGAAATGGGGTGACTGATGCCCCCGCCGTCAAGACCACTAATATTGGTGTGGCCATGGGCATCACATGCACTGCTTTGTTTGAGATTGCTGCCTACTGTCTCACACTCTACTGTCTGTGACACACTCTCCTGTCATGCTGCTGGGCCCCCCTCCTCTTCCCACCCTCCCACCTTGCAGGCTAAGGGTCAGGTGTCTGCCATGACTGGAGATGGGGTGAATGACGCCCCTGCCCTCAAGGCTGCTGATATTGGTGTGGCCATGGGCATCACTGGCACGGATGTGTCCAAAGAGGCTGCCAAGATGGTGCTGGCGGACGACAACTTTGCCTCCATTGTGGCTGCTGTGCGCGAGGGGCGCCGCGTGTGAGTAATGAAGGGTAGAGCTGCAACCTGGGCTAAAAAACTAAAAACTAAAAATTAGATAAAAAATTAAAAAATTAAACCAAAATAAAATTAAAAACTAAAAAAAAAGGTGGGCTTTGAGAGCGATTGGGTTGCTAAAGACCGCAGCAGCAGCCTGGGCTGGTCTTTGGATGTGTGAGGGGTTCATGTTTATACAACAGCAGTCTGGACTGGGCTTGGGGGTAGGGTAGGTATCATGAGAGAGGACATGAGAGAGGACATGGGGGTGCAATGCCAGTATCTATTTGCTGCTTGCTCCATTTCTGATGTCATGTTGGGTTGAGCAAGCTTGCTGCTGCTGCAAACTTTGATGTATGTTTATATCTTCCCTGCCTCCATGTTCTTCCTGTTGCTGTCTTATGTGATGCAGGTGGGACAACCTGGTCAAGATCCTAATCTTCAACCTCCCAGTGAACTTCGCACAGGGAACATGCATCATGTGGGCCTACGTAATCGGCTTCCATAATGCCCCGCTAACAGCTGTTCAGGTGAGTCAGCAGGGATGGATGGCAGGGGGGCGCGCAAATCCCGTTGCAACCAGATCAGTGCCCTCTTGATGCCATGTTATGGCATGGCTGATTGAGCAGGACGTTGTAAGCAATTGGGAAGCAGGGACCACCACCAGCAGGGGTGGCTCATGTGGACTTCACGCCATGGCAGGCCATGCTCCTGCCGACACCCTGCATTTCCAGAGAGAGAGAGAGAGCTAGGCAAGGAGGGGCGTGAGGTGCCCTCCCGCGTAACATTAAGGGAGGGGCCCATTGGTGTAAGGATTACACTGGGCCAGCCTACCATAGGTTTTTATCCGTGGGTGGGCTTCCGCCCACCCGCCTTTGTTAGCTTACTTTCTTACAGTTTCTTCTGTGCCAATGAGGTTCCTTGGGCTTTTCTTGTTTTCTTTTTGTTGTGTATAGGCTGTATAGGGACTTGACTGCTGCATTGTGTACTTCTGAAATGCATTTCTTTACGCCTGCATTTCCACACTGAGCATGCTGACCCACCTCCTCCTAGTGCACATTGCCTGATCCTCTTCTTCCCCCTTGCCTCCCGCCACCACCACCACCCCTCGCCCGCGCCAAACGCCACCACCCCTGTCATCAGACTTCTTTACTTCTAATTTTTTATAAGTTTAATCCTTTTTTCCATTCCATTTCATAAATTTTAATATTTGTTTTGTTTTTCACTCGCTTACCCCCAGGTGCTGTACGTCAACATGATCACAGCAGTGACGCTGGGCATGACCCTGGCCGCTGAGCCCCCAGAGGATGGTGTGATGGACAGGCCTCCCCGCCCCACTGGCGAGCGGCTGCTGGGCAAGCTGGTCCTGTGGCGCATCCTGTTTGTGTCCACCCTGATGGTCATCATCATCGAAGGCTTTTATTACTGTGAGCACACCATAGCTGTTTACATGTTTACATCTATGCGAAGCTTCTCAGTCACGTACAATGGAAGAACCAGTAGTGTACTTTGGAAGCAGCCAACCACCTGCTGCATTTTTCCACTGTCCACGCTTATAACCCCATCTGAGCTTTTGCCTGCACCCATTTCCACAGGGGACCATGTGAGCACCATAGCGGCTTGTTAGGGCATAAAGGGCCGGGTGGGAGGGTTGCTGTCAAGCAGAGAAGCTGTTACTTTCCTTGCACAGCCCATGCTTACATAGCCCATTCCTGTCTGCTAGTGATTGCAAGTACCACTGTAGATGATGATTGCCCCACATGGTTGTGAGTTTGTTAGGGCATGCAGCCTGCAGCTACACCTGCTATATGCTTTTGAGAGGATAGCAGAGTTCATAAGCCAAAACAGCCCTGTGTGGCCGCAAGTGAAGTGCCTTATCAGTGTGCAAAGCGTCGTTGTGGATGATACCTAAATATAAATTTTATTATATATTAAAAAAAACTTAAATATATATATTATTTAAAAACCAAAAATTTTTATTTAAAAAGAAATATATATAAAAAAAACGTATGAGATATACTATATATATATATACTATATATACTATATATACTATATACTATATATACTATATATATATTTAAAAATATTTTATATAAAAAAAACATGTAAAAAAAACTTTATATGTTTCCGGCGTGCTGCGCAGGGGGCGAAGTGCTAGGGTTGCCGCTGTGCGAACGCCGCGCCGAGGCCTTTAACGTTCTTGTGTTCATGGAAATCAGCTACTCCTGGGCCTGCCGCTACACTTCTATGCCCAGCTATAAGCTCAAGGCTTTTACCGAAAACAAGTATGTGTACGGCTCTATCCTGATAACCGCCGCCCTCCAGATGCTGATGACCTACACCCCGGGCCTCAACACCTTTTTCTCCATGTGTGGGTTGGGAGGGCTCGCATGGGCGCGCATCTTCACCGCCATGGCGGTCATCTACATCATTGTGGAGATTGAGAAGGCCCTGCTGGACCCGGTGCTGGTGCCGATGTTGCGTCCCCTGGTGGACTTCGTGCGGCGCCACGCGCCCAAGTTCCTGCAGCAGGAGACTTTAGAGGCAGACCGCGATGAGCATCGCAAGCGCGACCATCCCTCACACTCCCACGTGTACACCAGGCACAGCAGCAGCCTTATGCACCGCAGGTCCATGGAAATGAGCCTCACGGCTGCTAGTGGCCACCAGCAGCACCACGGCGTGCGGGCCGCGGCCAACAAGGTTGTGGGCGTGGCAGAGCAGGCAACACCACACAAGAAGTGAGCTCTGGGGGGTCGCAGTGGAGGTCAGCGTGGCGGACAGGCGAGCGAGCGGGCGGGCGGGCGAGGACTGATGTTTGCGCTGAAGTGGTGTTGTAAGGATATGTCTAGATCTAGGCCTCTCAGGCTCTCTGGGATGATGTGCAAGGAAAGGCCCAGGGTTAGCATGTATAGCATGTCCCCTTCGAGATAGAGGCTGGTAGCTACCTACCTAGAGCCCAGCTACATCCTTACAGGTGCGTTCTTCCAGGCACAGTCAAAGCATGATGTGTGTGATGGAATTGCCGGCTGTGATTCGGGTGGAATTGCTTGCAAATGTGGGAGCAGTCGTTTATGGATGTGTTGCTGTTAGCGTTGTGTGTGTCTGCGCATGGAGACAGCAGCACGACAACTAAGCTGCTGGTTTACTAGTAGGTACCATGTTCAGGGTTGAAGCGGCTCCTGAAAGGGCTGGCTACGTTTGAATTCACTCGTTGTAGGCAGTATGCCCAACCATTAGTGCACCTAGTGCACGTGCTGCTGCTTTGAGACTCGGCTGCATGCTGAGTTTTGTCAGTGCTGGGGGCCCAGATGGTGCAATGTGGTGCTGAAACCCCCCTACACAGATGGCCTCCTTTCTCCAGTGTTCCATTGATGTAAGTGTCAATCAAGCCTTGCAGCTGCTGGGGGCAAATTATTGAGCAGTTGCATGTTGTGAGAGGAGTGCTGCTACTTGATTGAAATTGTTGTCTCATGCCTTTGTTCATGATGTCTTGCGTGCAGTTCCGTAAGGAAAAGGCTTGAGATCACGTACGTGCATGCCTTCATTGGTTCTTAAGAGGGGTTTGACAGCATGCAGTTATATATATGTGCAAAGCTCATGCGGGGTATGAGACCATGAGCTCCGCAGATGAGACAAGCTGGGGCAATACATGCATTGTATTTCCATTAGGCTGCTCTGAAACAGATGGATGTTTCCTTATGCTAATATATACTTTAACGCTTGGCATGGGCAGCATGTACGCTATAGTGACAAAACCATAAGGCTCTGGTTGAGATGCGGTGGCTTCTGCTTGAGAAGCTACATAGGTGCCGGATGTATAATGTGCACCTGAGGTACAGGGACCACTGATACAAGGTAGTGGTTTAGGGTTTATTAACCCTAAACCCTAAACTAGTCTGGTTGCTTGGTGTGGGTGCCTGGCCCGCATGCAGCAACGCAGGGATGGGATGGTTGAACTTGGAGCTAGGATGTAGAACTTTATGTATGTACATAGCAAGACGCTCACAATTGAGTGAGTGTGTACAATCTGCGCAGGATTACAAATATGGACGCAACCGAGAGACAAACCCTCACAATGCTGGACTTTTTGCGCCTGGCAAGATGGACATTATGAGTATTAAGTTAGTGTACCCTGTGGTTTGCATCTGTGCACTGTTGTGCCAGGCATGCATGCAATCAGTCTGTGTGCACGAGAAGCTTCATCATGCATTGCTGATGGCCTACGTTTTCCTGAGGAATTCAGTTTATTAAGATAGACCACTGCACAGCCCTCCGGGCCATGCAGCACCCAAGCATGACGCCAACCAGTTTGTTAGGGGTGTGGGGTGGTGAGTAAGTGAGGAATTCAGTTTAAAGTGATCAGATCAGGGCATCGGCACTATGTTGGGTGTTCTTACTGCTGCTTACTTTGGCGTCTTGCTGTCAAGTGCCAAGCAAGTCAGTGATTGCTGCATAGTTGCGCATGTCCTTGCAAGGGACTGCTGCAATGCATGGATTGTTGTCTCTCTTGTTGCAAAGTTGGCTGATTACCCTGCATCAGTATGTACATGCACATTGCTGGTAGATGCACACTGCTTGTGGCTAACTTGTGGCAAATACACGGCATGTACTCGACTGTACAAACATTTTATTTATGGTGCGGGTGGGCATGGGTGGGTCCTGTCTCTCATCTGCCAGTGGTATCTTGGTTGTGCCTGCCGAGTTATGTGGTTACTTAGAGAGGCATTCCAAGAGTGCTGATGCCTGGCTTGGGAGGGGGCGGAGAAATGGCTTCCGATCAATGTATTTGATTGATGGCCCCTACTTTGTACTGTACTGTCATACATGTCTGCTGATCCTGCAGTTAACTCCATAGCAGCAGGTTACCGTGTCAGCTGCAACTGGTTGAATTCTATACGGTACTGATGTGGCATCATTGGCTGTTGCAGCTATGCAAGAGTTGTACATTCTGGTATGGCATGTTCTTGCATGCTGTAAGTGTTTGTATTTGCTTCTGTTCTCGGAGCTACTAGCAGCACGGGATATCTGCTTGGCAAAGGCCTGTAGCAGCAGCAACATTCTTGATCAGAAGGGGAAACAGCAGGCGGAGAAGTACACAAAGTTACACATATATTCTTTTTTATGTTAGGAGAGACCACTGTACAGCCCTCTGGGCCATGCAGCACCCAAGCATGACGCCAACCAGATATTCTTTTTATGAGAGAAGTATCATGGGGTCTCTTTGCACACAGAAGGCTGCTGCTGTTTCCTGTTTTTTTCTTTATATGGCAAGATCATTCTTCTTTGCCTGCCCTGCAGCCTTGAGTAGTAGTTCTGAAGCGGTGTAGGGTGGTCCTTTTCAGCTGTTTTTTTATGGATGCAGCTGTATGCTTTTGCAGTCTAAAGGGTCTGCTGGCAATGAGCTGAGACTCGGTGGTAATCTGGTGGTCTGGTGGTAATTGCGGGAGTTGTGATGACCAAGTAATATGGTCCTACTATTTGGTGATCTGGTGGTCAGCGCCACGTCCCTACCTGTTCGGAGATTGGGTACAGGTAATCAAAGCAGGGGAGAGTGAAGCGACAAGAAAAGCGCCCTGTTCATGCCCTTAGTATTCCGGTCTTGGACCCGGACGTTAAAATTGGTTTGTTTGTTTGTTTTGGATCTAAGGTTAGGTCCATGGTAGTACCAGTGTTGAACGTGTGCAGTTGTGCACATTACCAGGTAACAACGTTGGCAAGACAGTGGTGCAATTGTGCATGCGGAAGTCTTTTTAGCGAAATTGTTCCAACAAGGCTGTCGCTGTAACCGGCCGTGCTGGTACAATTGTAATTACAGCGAGGTGACACCGTGCCCCGATATCAGACATGTTTGATATACATTTCCAACACGAGTGGTCAATAGGCATGGCGCCCTACCTAGAACACGGGGGCACCTGTATCGGATCAGTCTTCCTGCGTAAAGATAAGCGGGTTCGTATATGCCTTGTAAAGTGTCCGCGGCCACTGAGTGCAGCCCAGCAGTCACGATACGCAATGTACCAATTATTCGCATAAACCCCGGTGTCAATAACGCCCTTATCACCGTTTCATACGTATCCTGGTAAATAAGGTCCCCAAAACAGAGACATGTGGAGAGGACCAAACTCACCATCCCATGGATCCAACTGACATTCGAACATTCAGGCGGCTTCCAGAGCACTCACCAGATGGTCCAGTACTAATGGCCAAGATTAGAACAAACAAACAAAATATATTTAACGTCAGGGTCCGAGACCTGAAGCCGGTTACATACATCCAGCGAGCAGAAGACAAACTGTTCTCTCAGCACATTGTCACAGCCCCCCAGCCCAGTTCTATCATCGAGCCAGACCACACCTCTCTGAGACTGGTCAGTCTCACCTCCTCTTCCTCACACTGCCTTTCTGCTGCTGCTTTGACTTCTTCTGCTTTCTACTGCCACTACCAACAGTACTGCTACTGCTGACTGAAGGCCACGGCAACAATGGCTCCTGACTGCTCAGCTTCTTCAGCTCCTTATCCACTGCAGCCACCACCTCTCTTGAGGGAGCAAAGGGCCCATGGATGGACTGCATCACAGGCAGCGCACAACTCCATCAAGAAGGGTTCAATCCAAAGCTTATCCGGCCGTGACAGTGGGCGGCCGGGAACATAAATCAGTAAAACACATGGGGCTGGGCTCCTCCTCTGCTCACAAGTAGTGCACTGGCGACAGGAGGCCAGACAGGGTGGAATTAATGTAGGCGATGAAAACCTTTTCTCTGCATTGCTGTCCAAATGCTTGACTAAGTCACCCACTTGCTTCTGTTTGCCAGGATCCAGATGATAATTGGCCTATCTATCTAATATGTGTTGGTCCGCCTCGCTCGAATTCGCAGCCCTCTAGCTCTCTATTACTCGCTCTTACTCAACACACCACACTAAAAAACCCGGTTGGAGCCATGCTTGGGTGCTGCACGGCCCAGAGGGCAGTGCAGTGGTCTCTCTTAACAATATGTGCGGGTCCACGTCCTTAACATATGCAAGGAGGATCCCACCCTAGGAGCCCCCCCTCCTTTTGTGTGCAGCTGAAACTCTCTCACTTGAATAACCATGAGGATCTGGCTGCACAGTAGCAGATGTTAATGGCCGAAAATCCAGCGGGACAACGAATTCAACAGCGCCCCGTTTCAAAAAACAGCTGATCAGCATTTGGTGCTCATGTTCCAAAGTCCTCACATGAACAGACAATGGCAATCCGCAAGACTCCCACAAGCCCTGCTCATGCGAAACTAAGCTGCAATCACAAAAGTCATCAAGATTTCTTAATCTGCCACAGCAGGAGTGCATACATTGGCAATACGCCCAATAGCAGTCTACACCATTGCCTCCAGGATTCTCCTCTTGCCGTCTTGTCGAGTGTACTCTCCAATGTACACCTGAACCCCAGGCCTCCCATCCCTTCTTCAGACCACTTCACAACCTTACATCCGCCCCTTCCCGCCGCCTACATCCCTCTCAAGACCTCCCACTTTTCACCATCCCCACACTACCTCCCCCCCCTTCCTCTCCGATCTCCTAACGGTTTCCCCCGCCTAAAATCCTTCCATCGTTTCTTCATCTACCTCCCGTTGCCTCTGCCCTCCGCCCTTACTCCTCATCCTCCCCCCTTCCCTTTGCTCCAGTCCTCTAATCCCTCGCCACCCCCTCCTCCCCCTAACCCTTCCTCCTTACCCCTCCCCCCCCCCCGGGCCAAAACGCTCCCACACCCCACCTTAACATGATGCAACACATTGTCCTCGTTATACCCTAACACCCGCCCTATGAGCAGCTTGTAATAAGGTGAGTCAGCCACCAGTGCTGCTTGTGCCCCAAAGCTCGCCAGGTGCGCCCCCCAAGACCTCCAGGGTTCTGCTTTGGCTGTGATGATAGCAGATAATCCACTGCCACCTGTATCCAGCACATTGCAACATGAAATGGCTCGTGAGTGTGTGTATGGGGTCCGCTGGAATGTGCTGTCACTAGAAGGGCCTTAGAACTTTGTATGAGCCCCTTGCATATGAGGAAACAAGAAGTAACGCATGTATCAAAAAAGCTGCAACAAGAAATGGCGCGTCACAAAATGAGTATGCGTCTGAATTAGCTGTAACGTTACACTATCATATGAGGCCTTAATCTTTGTGAGGCTCACTTGCCCACGCAGCCTCAGCCTCCTGAATCCCAAGACTAGACTTCAACCGCTAGTTTCTAGGTTGGATGCGCTTGCAGGAGCTGTAAGTTGAACCAAGTTGGATTCCTTGCAACGTCACAAACACGTCATTAAAAAAAGCGGTCACAAAAAAGGAAAGAAAAAGTCCTACAACCAAAAAAAAGTTGAAAAAAAGTCCAAAACAACAAAGTAAAAAAAAAGTGGTCACAAAAAAAATCAGGTCAGAAACAAGTCACAAACAGGTCACAAACAAACCGCGTGCCTTGTCACAGGATAGAGTGAGCTCAAGTGGAGCTGAGTGAGGTTTTGAGTCCTGTCTGCAAACTTACTTCAGTTATAACAAATAGATTTAAAAATCATGAGGGGCAACATGGGGCTGCTATTTGGGTGCTTGGCCTCACTTGGAAGGGCCTTTGCCCCCGCTTGCTGTCGCACCATGAGGAAACAAGGTTTGGTCAGCAAAGCCCGTTCATTGCAATGCCGAGCATCCCAGGACATTCAGATCAATAGAAGGCAATTTCAAAAGCGGTATGCCAGAATTTTAATGCAATAGGTGTGAGCTGCTTGCACTACCGTATTAGAAAGAAGGACCACATTGATAACGAGAAGACCATGCAGATCTGGTTTAGACAGTGGTCAGCAGAAGTCAATGTATGTCATGGACCATATTTGTAAAAGCAGCTCCCACCAGGGTTTTGCTTAACCAGGAGGGATCTCCTCTACCCATGGTTCTATTAGTTTAGGGCTCCAGTTGAATAGTCCTCTTGGCGTGCACGCCGTTGCATCTGGCTTCAACTCTATGCTACAGTGTTTTATGTGGCCTGTGGTTTACCTGTATGAGGGGTGGCCATATGGTTGGCCGGCATGGGGTTGTGTGACTCCAGTTCATCAGGGGTCGTGTGCTGCTTGGTCTTGAGTGACCTTTTGGCATAGCTGGTTTTGCGTTTTGATTGATTGATTGATTGAAGCAGACAGTTGGATGCCACTAGCACTAACCCCTCTCCCTCAGGCCAGAAGTCCACAGCAGCTATCAACACACTTAGTGGCAGCTTCTAAAAGATCCCTCATCTCCCTCCTACTGCCTTACCAACTCCATCAAACCCCCCTCGCACTTTGCTTAGAAAGATGCTGACGTCTCTCCCGCCCATCACACCCCCTAAGCACTCCAGCCCCTAAGCACTCCAGCACCAGGGGGTCAGTCACTCGCTGAAGTGCCTTGTCATCTATCCCATTCCAAACTGTGCAAGACCACCACCACAGTGTCCCTTGCGACAGTCTATTGCTGCTCCCAAACTCTCTGCAACTCACCACCACACCCAAACGAACGCTGGACAGACATCAACCACCCCCCTCACTCCCCCGGCCCCCTTCCACCCAAATCCCCCGCCCACCCAACACACCTGGCACTTTGCTTAGGAATATACTGACATCTTTCCTACCCATCACAGCCCCCAGGCACTCCAGTACCAGGGGATTAGTCACTGGCTGAGGTGCCTTGTCATCCCACCCTACATGGAGTTGCACCATCACCACCCCTCGCTGCTGCTGCAACAGACACTGCAGTTCCCCTGCACAAAGCGTCTGATAGGCAAGCCCTTGCAAGGGAGGGTCAGCAGGTCCTGCAGGAACAGGTTCAGGGTTCAGTTCAGCAGGTCCTGCAAGAGAGGGTTTAGGATTAGGTCAGCAGGTCCTGCAAGAGAGGGTTTAGGATTAGGTCAGCAGGTCCTGCAAGAGAGGGTTTAGGATTAGATCAGCAGGTCCTGCAAGTGAGGGTTTCGGGTTTAGGTCAGCAGGTCCTGCAAGAGAGGGTTTCGGGTTTAGGTCAGCAGGTCCTGCAAGAGAGGGTTTTGGGTTTAGGTCAACAGGTCCTGCAAGAGAGGGTTTTGGGCTTTAGGTCAGCAGGTCCTGCAAGAGAGAATTTACGATTGGGTCAGCAGGTCCTGCAAGAGAGGGCTTAGGTCAGCAGGTCTTACGCGAGAGGGGCAACAACAACGTTTCAGGATGAACAACCAATGTAAATGCACGGCAAAACCCTATCTCGCGCTCTAAGAAACCAACTGTAAAGTTCTACCATCTTGAATCGGCCAGCCCACAGACAAAGACATTTGTACTCTGACAGAGGAAATAGAGACCAGGAGATTTGACCACCCACGAACGGATTTCAACGATGCACCAGACAGTATTTTTGCCTCCACCACTGCCAAACCCATGCCTTTGATCGCAACCCCTCTTCATTAGCTGTCCATCTCTCCATCTAGCAGAGAGGTTGCCGTGCACCTCTCCCACCCCATCGCCCTCTCTCCCACCCCCATCGCCCCCTCTCCCACCCCCTCGCCCCCTCTCCCACCCCCTCGCCCCCTCTCCCACCCCCTCGCCCCCTCTCCCACCCCGTCGCCCTCTCTCCCACCCCGTCGCCCTCTCTCCCACCCCATCGCCCTCTCTCCCACCCCGTCGCCCTCTCTCCCACCCCATCGCCCTCTCTTTCACCCTGTCGGCCTCATTCCCGTTCGATCCAATTCATGGCCCCCTCCTTTCTCATGCTTCTTCTCCACTTCTATAAGTCCTGATACTCTCTGCAACCACCCTCCTCCACCCCATGCACCTGTCCAACCCCACTGTTCTTCTCTCCCTGGCCCCCCTTCCCCCCCCTTTATCCTGAAACCTGTCTATGCTCGCCCTCTCCCCCCTTCTTGTGTTACCTGTACCATCTCTCCACCTAGCAGGGTTTGCCCTCACATCCTCCTGCAGCTGCTGCAAGCTATACATCACTGCTGCATCTTGAAGTGCCAATTTCGCAGTGGGTAATGAGACCCTCTCTTGGTAGGTGCTAAGAAGCTGAGACCAGCCAGGTAGCTTCTGCACCAAGGGGGAATCCGGCTGTAATTGCCACCCTGCAACAAGAAACAGCAGAGCTTGATCAAGGAAGGGTCAGAATAGCACAGTGTACTTGAAGGTCTGTTAACTGGTCCAGCTCGGGCGAATCAGGCTGCAGCTGCCAACCTGTTAAAACCCCAAAAAAACGGCAGCTTGACAAAGAAAATGGAAATACAGCACGGTGGCACTTTAAAGGAAATACATAGCTGATCGAGCTCTGCATTAAGGGGGAACCAGGCTGCAGTTGCCGCCCTGTCAAAAGACCTAGCACAAGCTTGATCAAAAGAGGGAAAGTACAGCAGGGTACAGCAGCTGACGCTGGGGCTGTGTCAGCTGCTTCTACTTCTTCTTTTCTGCTGCTGCTGATGATCTTCATCCTAGTACAACTCCATCGGCAATCTACACCCGCGCACCATTATTTCAAGCTGGGCAGTGTTGTCTATGGGCTTGCCACCTAAAGATGAAAATCCAGGAATCCATCGTATGCTGTACAGCACTCCCTTCGCAAATCACATGTCACATATTGGGCTACGGGCTGGATTTTGAGCTGGAGTGAATGTGGGGCTGGTGTCTAGCAGTTAGCGTCGAAAGGAGGTGAACTGCGGGGCTCTTTGCTACGGTCGGGAGGATCCTTGGGGCATTGTGCATTACTCAACACATGTCACACACATCTCTTCTGCTGCTGTTCCTGGTGGTTGCACTTCATATACTGTTCAAAGGAATGCCTGAAGCTTGTGTCTGCTTACCTATGGGAGATGCTTTGATTGAAACTGCAGCATGGATCCACTGTATGCTGTTAAGCACCCCGCCTTGCCCAGGACATGTCACAAACATATATTCTGCTACTGCTGCTGCTGCTCTCAAAGGTTGCATTTCATATACTGTCCCAGACATGCCTTGAAGCTTGGGCGTGTCCTCACCTGTGGGAGATGCTTCTCTTGAAAATGCACTAGGGATCCGCTGTATGCTGGACAACCCCCTGCCACAGTCCCATCTTCTTCTGCTGCTGGGGGTCACACTTCATATACTATCCAAGACATGCCCAGAAGCTTGTGTGCGTGCTTACCTATTGGAGATGCCTCTATTGAAGGTGCAACAGGCGGCCATTGTATGCTGTACAGCACCCCCCGCCAAGCACATGTCGCAATCCCATCATCTGCTGGGGGATGGACCACTTCCAGGAAAACCTCCTGACCATCTGAAGTTTGGGCTTTAATGATGCTGCACTGCTGCAAGCTGCCATGCAAGCTGCTTGGAGGGGCTTCAAGCTGGGAATCAGGCAAGGCCTTAGGGATAACCCTTTTGGTGCTGCTGCTGCGGGTGTTGCTGCTGCTAGGGGCTGCGGGGTATGCTGCAGATGGAGTTTGTACTGCAGTTAAGCTCCTTGAACCTGCAGAAACGTCCAGAGGAGATTTTTCGTGAGCTCTCTATGCGAATTAGGAAAGAAAAACATATCGGATGTGAGGTATGACTGTGCAAACCTGCAGGCAATTTCATGCCCTAGAGAGATCATCCGTGAAGGTAATGGCAGGTCTTGTAAGCCGAGACTCCAACCATGCGTGTTTGTGGCTGAGCACTGACCGGAAGGGGGTGCTGAAAGGATGTTTTTCTGGAGTCTGGGCTGAGCGAGATTAGGGTGCTGGCCAGGGTGAGGTGGGTGAGAGACCGAGCAGAAGCACCTTCCGCCCCGGCCCACAGAACCATCAAAGGGTCTTTGCGAGGTTTGAAGGCCAAGCATTCGAGGCATACAATGAAATAAGCAGATGAAGCCGACCAAGGTCAATTTCTAGGGATCTGTAGCACACGGAGGACGCAGCATACGTGCACGGCAATACGTCATTGATGTCTATGGGGGGCGTGGTTGCCATGATTTGCTCATATGCTCGTGCTTCCGACCACACTGCTCCCAAGGGACGGCCACTTCATGGTGTACCGCCGTATTGCCTCCGGACAGTGGGCATTTCTTCGTGGTGAGTGAGGCCACTTTAGGAGCCTTTAAGCCGTCCCAGTCTTACATATGTTTCTGAGACTTCTGCTCCTTTCCCATGCCGCGTACAATCCACCCATTCAGCAAAATGTACCAGACTCTACATCTGCTAGCATCGCGCACAGTTTCAGACTCCGTACTTAGCCAAGCTGCCATGACGATCATTCATGGATAACAATTTAGCAATACACATGCTGGGGGGTTGTCTGCACTTGTTTTTAGGTGCTGGATTCCCGCCCGAGTGACAGCACTGTCTCCCCCTGTCTCCCCCGCCCCTGTAGTTGATTAGGCATCATGAGTAGTACCGTCCTCTTCCTCGAGTCCTATGTGGAGTCCACTTCTGCTCTCCCTACAGAGCTCCACCGCATCATGGCCACAATAAAGAGCTTGGACGAACGCTGCAACGAGCTCATGGATGGTTGCAAACGTTGCACAGAGTCCCTGCTCCAGATACCACCTCCTGGGGCTCGTAAACCACAAGATGAGCAGGTGTGTGGGCCATCTCTGCTGCAGATGTATCCAGTCTTATCTGTGCCAAAAGGGGTGACCTAGGATGGGCCAGCATCCCCTCTTCATGGCAGAGGCAGTCACCATCAGCAATTGCCAAGTTGCATATCCAATTTGTAGCTACAGAGATTCAGTGTGAGGAAGGTGCAGCTTGATCCATCGGCTTGGCAGTCAGATCCACATAATGGCTTGCCGTGTACAAAAGACCACATGCTCCGCCTCATTTGTACAGCTCACCACCCCACTGCAATCCCACAGGCCGCGATAAGCACACAGCCATCAAGCATACATCCCAACAGCTGAGCTACCTGCATCCAACAGCGTGCTTGTGATCGCATGTTCTGCCCGGGAGTAAGAGCTCCAAGGCCTATAACACTTAGTGCCGTGCTGTTACTTGCTCCAAGGCTTATGACAGTGAGTGCCGTACTGTTACTTGCTCCAAGGCCTAAGACAGTGAGTGAAGTGTTGTTACTGGCTCCGCCCTGTACCACAGGTGTTTACTGAGCTTCAGCGCACCTTCAAGGAGTTTGAGGTGCTGCTAACACAGTTCTGTGAGGAGAAGGTGCAGCTCGCACAGAAGGCCTTGGACCTCATTGCCATGCACCAGACAGACCTGGACGCGGTAAGCAAGAGCGGGGGCCATGTCACGGCTGACAAAAAGATCAACATGCATACAAGTAACGCCTAATGCCTAGGACTTCACCCAGTCTGTCGCCTGTAATGGTTGCACATCACTCTGGCGTTGACTTGACCTTATAATCCAGCCAGCAGCCAAATGATACAAGCTAAACTATATGTGCAGCACTGCTCAACTAGAACATTCCACCTGCTGTCAACTGCACTGCTGCAGGTCTCATTCACTGTCTAAGGCTTACATTCCCTCAAGTAGTTGCTGCATGGTACCCCTGCAAGATCTATGTTGCAGCACATATGTCTTGCATGCCAGCTTTTACTGCTTAGCATGGTAGGCAAGGTGTGCTGGGGTCCCAGCTGTCTCTGGCAGAATCAGACTGCAAGTGCCATGTCAGTGAAGGGCTCGCTGTAGTTGGGGGAGTCAGTTGATGGCCACCCCTGAACAAATGCATTTTAGCCTCTGCAAATGCAACTTAGCCCCTGTGTTTGTCGCTTAGCCAGCACCCCTGCATTTTTGCCTGTACCATATCCAAATGCAATTTAGCCCATGCCATTGGATGCCAGGATCCCATTGTCCCTAGCAAGGGTATGTTGGCAGGCTTGAGGTCAAATAGTTGCAGAGCTATACAGGCTGTGCATGCGGTTGAGGATCTTCAGGTGATGGCTCAACTAGCTTATAAAAGAGTTGTTCGCTTCTCCCTGTGGTGCACAGACGCTTGAGCAGTTCGAGCAGGAGATGGCCAGTGTCCCACAAGCCCCCCAGCCGGAAGCTTACGACCCCTTCAACAACCCAGCATATGCAGCAGCAACAGGCACCAAGGGGCGCGGCCGAAGCAACTGGGCCGCAGCTGCAGCAGACCAATGGGATACCCTGGAACCCATGCAAGCCCCCGCCATCAAGCGCATGCACGTCTCCGCAAACAAAGGCAAGCGGTTGCGGGATGAAGCGGGGATCAATGCTACTGCTGCTGTGCTGTCTGAGGGCCAAGATGCATATGGAATGGCCGTATCCAGCCATACGCAGGGGACTCTCGGCAGTGCGGCACCGGCGCACTTTCAAAACCACGCAGCGACGGCTAATTTGCATGATTCAGCGCCGCAGCCGCAGCTTCCGGGTCGGCTACTCACGGCGGCAGATATACGGCCGGACTTGAAGGGGCGGCAGGCAGAGATGTTCTGGCCGGATGATAACATGTGGTACTTGATTGAAATCCATGTGGTTGATGTGGCGAGCAAAACAGCAACCATTGTTTACCGCACTGGAGAGGTGGAGGAGTTGAACCTGCAGGAGATTGCCAATGAGGGACACATGTCTCTGATAGATCTGAACATGTAGCTAAAGCTAGCAAGAGAGTCTAGGGGTGTTAAGGGTTTAGGGGTGTTAAGGGTATGGACTGCTCACAAAAGGTCAGCAAATCGTCTGGGGCCGGGCTCCTCCTTTTGCTCACGAGTCGTGCACCGTCGACAAGAGGCCAGGCAGGGTGGGGAAATAATAGTATGGACTGCTCATCTGCGGCGGGGCGGCATGGGGGTACTGTTGGAACTCCCACTTCTGATGGTGCACACCATGGACGTTATGATGGATTGTGCATGGGAGCCCGGGGGTTAGAAGGAACAGGCATGGAGGGCGGGGCTCGTTTTGCAGCTTTCTGGCGATGTGTTGAGCTGATGTGGCAGCATGTCGGGACTGCAGGTCATGTTGACTCCTGGAGCCGCAGCATTGTTGCTGTTGTCACAGGCTGTACGCTCCACCATCCTGGATCATCATGGCTGCTCTAGGCAGCCAGCCGAACCTATGAATGCATACACAACTCCGAACGCTTGTTTATGCTTTCATATATTTGGCTGGGTGCTACAGACAGCCAGAATGTCCATTGACAAGGCCTGGAAGGAGGGGGATATGCCAGTGCAGCAAGGACCAGTACTTGAACTGTGACACCTCCTTTACCCCACCCTCACTGGTGATCAGTGAGGGAGGGGTAAAGGAGGTGTCACAGTTTAATTCTTGGAGATTGTGCTTGTGACTGATTGCAGGCTGGGTGTGGAGTTGAGGATAAGGAAGGGAAAGGCTGTGGGGAGGTTCAAGCAGTTTGAAAAGGTGTGGGGCACCAAGCATCTGTCATTGGCTACGAAGGTGAAGTGTTCCATGGCATATGTGCTGCCAATTCTGCTGTTTGGGAGCGAGTGTTGAACCTTGACCAAAAAGCAATTGCAGATGCTTTAGCCGGTGCACTCTACTAGCTGTCTTAGGAGCATCCTGCGGTTCAGGCTGTCAGGTCGGCACACGAATGAGCATGTTTGGAACTTATGTGGGGTATGCATGTTGTCAGCATCCATCACAGCAGATAGGCTGAGGGGCCGGCTGGGGCATGTGGGTTGCATGGCGCAGGGCAGGCTGCCACATATTGCCATGTTTTCTTCAATACATCGAGATAGTCGAGATGATAGTTGCTAGTTTTCAGCAGGTGTAGGTTTTCAGCAGGTAGCAACTATCATCTCGACTACATGGTAACTTGAGGAGGGAACATGGGTGCCTCGCCACACTCGGGAGAATTGTGTGTGTATGCTGATATGAAGGTTCTTGGGAAATGTGAGGGGAGTTGGGAGGCTTCATGTCAGATTAAGAGTGCTTGGAGGAAGCCCGAGGCTGTGGGATCATACACACCCATGGGAAAGCCCACAAATAGTGAGGTGTAGGAAGCGCACTACGCAAGCTATTGCAAAGCATGCAGAGTGCCGTGTGGTGCCTTTCAACGGCTGGGAGGTTCGGTTGGTGGTTCACCACTCACTACCTAGGTGGTGGGAGCCCCCTCCAGCCCCTACCAGGGTGTTCCTTGATCCTGCTGCCTCCCCACCACCCATGTGTGATAAAAGTGAAGCAGTTCCTGGGTCTTAGGGGTGAGTCTGTTTGTTCCCTCTGGTGTGCACGCAGTGCATCTAGCTGCAGCTTGTGTGTCTGCAAGTCCACCATCGGTTGTGTGGCTTCATTTTTGTGATCAGGAGCCGTGTGTTGATTGCCTGGGTTGGTTTGGCCATTGGCATAGCTGATCTTGCGCTTTGATTTGTTGATTGATTGAGATGTAGCAGCAGGAGGGTGTAGGGGGGTTGTGGAAACTCCGGCTATTCATTCTTGCCTTGGGGCACACCCTGGACAGTGCATGGATGGAGCCGTTGGAGCCTAAGTTGGCTCCTTGTGGGTGGCGCTGCCCCCACCGGCGCTCCGCTTTGACGGGGCCATTTGGTAATTGGTAATTGGTAATGGTGTCGGCCGGGATCCTGGACTAAGCGCGGGGGTAAAGTTAAAGGAACAGTCATGAAGCTGGTGTGTGTCTTGCAGCCCGGTAGGTGTGTACCGGTAGGAATCAGCTGGCGGGGCGATGAGTGATGGTGGGTGACTATGACCCTCGCAGTGTTTTAGTCACTTCCAAAGTAGCTGGATGACCCTTGCACACAGCAGGGGAGGGTCACGGGGTCAAGTCAACGGGGTCCAACTATCACCCACTCATATTGACAGCAAAGGCGCTGCAGCGTGCACCGTCAGGTAACCGAGCGTCGGTACCCGCATGGCATTATGCATGGTGATACTTCCACAGCTGTACACATGAGAGGTTCGTCTGTTGGTTTATTGTCGTCAGCATGACCAGTCAAAACTCGTCAACACTGACATATTAGAGTCAATTGGTGTGCATTGATGGTGCCAGTTATTATTATTTATTACATTTCATGACTATATGCCATAGCAATAAGTGCCATAGGCCCCGCACCTCAAGCTGTCACAAAGAACAGCGAGGTGGAACAGAAACGGGTAAACTTCGACATGTATGACAATATATGCCTAAACATGAGGTCCAGCAGCTAGGTCAAAATCACCCAAAACCTCCACTGCCCCAATGGGGGTAAGAGCCTCCCTCCTACTTAAGAAAGCAAGGAGGGCTTGTAAGCCCGGGTGCAAGCAATAGTTGGTAACAAACCCCATTGGTTGGACCTCACGCCACATCAGAAGGGTGAGCATAAGCATTCCTAATCTTCCAAGCAGCTGAAACATATTTAGCTATACACTTAAATGCATGCTTGAAAGGGCCATATAAAAAAAGGTGCCAGTTAACGGTGTAATTTTACAATATCAACGAGCACCGTTAATGCACACCAACTCCCGTTGACCGGTCACACAGGACAGGACACTATTTGCTAACAGCTGCAATCTCCAGCCCTGCTCTGCAAACCCCGCCGCCCATGTCTCAATACTGATCACGCAGGTTGGTACCCCATGCCTGCTTGCTGCGGTACATAGTACTGCTGCACTGGCGCTGCTGCTACCTGCTGCTGCTGCTGCTGCTTCAGCTGCGCCTCAACAGCTGCTGCACTAGGGATCCATAGACACAGGGCACCACAGGCCGTAGCAGCAGACAGCCTCCGAGGTGCCCATTTGCAGCAGGTTGGTACTGCCGCGTGCTGGTTCAGGCAGGCAACCTGAGCGCCTGTGGCTACACTCCAGATCCGAACAGACCTGTCATCACAGCCTGGGCATGGCAGAGCAGCAAACACATATAAACAAGATGGTATTGGTTGCAGTCCTGTCACAGGCACTGCATTAATGCATAGCTGTACTGAAATCTGTCTCATATGCATTGTTTTCCTGTCTTCATTCTCAAACACTACAAAAACGTGTTGGAGTCATGCGGCTGGTGCTGCGCGGTCCGAGGGCTGTGCAGTGTTCTCTCCACAACATATACATTTCGTTTCAGAAGGTAAGAGTAGCAGAGGCAGCACCAGCAGCAGCGGAGCCGTGGGACAAGCAGGAGCAGAAACAGCAGGAGATGCACAAACATGAGCAGCTCTTATGGGCACGAGCAGCAGGAAGGACAGCTAGGTGGACAGCAACAGAAGTCTGCTAAGCAGGACGAACAGAGCAGAACTTTGTGCGGACTCAGAATGGTTGATCTCATGAGCACACTGCTTGTGGGTCATGAGAAAAATGTTAGCATGATTGCGCAAGCTTACCATGTAGCTCTAGCAGTCGGCGCATTAACATTACTATCAAACTGAATGGAGTTCTGCCGCAAGCGCTGCACGGCCCGAAAGCTGTGCAGTGATATATCTCATATATAGTACACTAGGCTCTGCCAATTGTGGGGATGCAACAGTCCTGACTCAACAGTGTTTCACAACTCACTAGAAGCAGGTTGGCATCATCTGTAAGTATGTCCTTCTCTACGCTGTGGCCCTTGCTACAGTACGGTAGCAAACTGTCAGCATCAAAACCATCCAACACCATCACTTGCATCCCTAGACACAAATTATTCCCCGAGGGAGCCCGCCATCATCAGTGACAGTTTGGCTCTACATGCCAGTATTGTGCATGGATCCTATCACCCTTCCGTACCAACTGACTGATGCATGTCACACAGCGATGAAAAATGGAATTGTTGACACTACTCACTGCATATTCAGTGGAGACACACGCAACTGTCCTGGCTGAACTTCTAGGAGCTGCAAATGAGTATTCAATCCCATACCAAACAGGCAATGGAGACTTTGCCGCACCTGACAATACAAATTGGCCATCTGCACTCAGAGCTGCCTCAGGTGGTTGACCTCCCTCTGGGGTACCATTGGAAAACTTACGCAGGACTTTCCCATCATAAGCATTCAGCACTAGCACCTTGCTTTCAGCCACTGCCAAAAGGCTGTTGCCATCGTTGCTGAAGCTGAGGTGGCTGAAAGGGAGAGGGCTGTTCCGCAACTCCTCTACCTGCAGCAGAGAGGGCACAAAACAAAGAAACAAACTCTAAGATGTGGCAACCGGAAGAGGGCTGCTAGGTCGGACCGACCAAACACCCCTTAACTCGTACCAGTAGCAGGGAAGGCACATACGTTCTACCAGTGGCAGCAGCCGAGGCACATAAATGTACCAGTGGCAGGGAAGGGCACATGATCCTTACCAGCAGCAGGGAAGGCACACATACTACCAGTTGCAGGGAGAGCACATGAGTTTCTCGAGCAGTTGCACTGTACACGCAAACCAAAGGATTCCTTATGGTAGCACTAAGACACCCCTTGCTTATTGGCCAGTAAACCTCGGGAATCAGTTTCATGATCGGCAGCAGCATGTGGTGCAGGTGTGGAAAGGCCAGTGTCAGCTCAAGATCACATGGTTACATGGTTACATCTACGCACACACCATTTGTGGCGTACGATTAAGGAAGTAGGCCTACTTGGTGAGGAAAGGTCGCAAAGTATGGTGCAATGGCCAGTAAGATAGTAATGCCCAGAACCTCAAGACATAGGGTTTAACACTGCTGTACCAGCACTGCTGCCACCTGCTCCTGCTGGCTGTACATTCCTACCCGTACCCTTGTGAATGCTCGTGCAATCTATTCCTCAATTACTCTGAACTAGACTTGTGGTCCTATGGAGCTGCTGGACAGTTAAGTAGTTTGCACATGATTAGGGTTAGCAACGACAAGCTGGCCTATGTTACAGCTTCCGCTGCAACCAAACCATGCTTGCTGCAAGGCAAGAACAGTTTAAAAAGCAAACCAGCTACAGCTCCCCCCTCCCTTTCCTGGACCCCCACTGGTCTGCTACAACCTCCCACTGATCCACTCCATCCCGGTTAATCACCCGTAACCAACTTCTACACCCATTCACCCTACTTCTACCACACCCCTGATGTCCTGACAAGGTCCGAAACCTTACCACAAAGGCATCAAAGGGCCCTGCACTATACTGTGTGGTGTCATAGAGCTTGATGATGCCGCTATCGCTTGCCACAGCAAAGACCAGCCCTTGCTGATCAAAAGTGGCCAAGGGCTGCCCAGGTAGTTGCAGTACAGCTTGACAAACCGGGGTGCGCAAGTCCCAGAGCCGAACGCTCTTGTCCTGCAAAGCAGCGATCAAAGCAGGTTGTGTCAGAATAAACCGCTGGTGCGCTCAATTACTTCATCATGTTCTGGAGCTGCGCTGAGCATCTTCTATCCCAGGAGAGGTACTGTTGAGAGTCATTGTCCAATGCAGCCATTTGTGCTGTATTGACATTGAAGAGTATGACTACACACAACTTTGTGTATGACTTCGCGTTGATCACCTAGCCTTTGCGCGGTACAATTGACTGGGCCTCATCCTTCATTGGAGGTCTAGATGCTCTACTGTTGATCTGGGTCATAGACCAGACGGCAAAGGCATAGTAGAGGGGGTTTTCCCTAGGTGTCTAAAGGGCAAGACTAGCTCTTACTGCTTCATCACGATTGCATATTGAGGGTATCCCATCTAATGCTTCACCTGGTGTGCTGCAGCTGGAGGTGCTGGGAGGCCTGTGGCACTAATGCATATCATGAGGGTAATGATAACGTACCATGGCAATTGCGCACAACAGCACTTGTTTCTGAGAAAAACAAGCAGGGGCACAAGGGCTCGAGTATGACATTATGGAAAAGGCAAGGGTGCGCAGGCGCGCAGGGAATAGTACCAAAAGGGAAGTGGGGCCACTACTCCTGAAGAAGCGCACTGCAGTCTGCAAATTTATCCATTGGCACCACTTACCTGTGATGAAGTCATGAGTGTATCATTCTTCGGTGACATGGACACACTCGTAACTTTGTCCGTATGGCCCCGGAAGTAGTGCTCATACTTCTGTGTGGTCAAGTTGAGGTAGCGCACACCATGATCCTGACCCTGTAGGATGCAGCAGCAGACAAATCACATGTAACGGCTGCATACATTAAGAGCTGAGCCGCACCATGTGCTAAGTAATATGTGTGACGCCTTAGATCTGAACAACCTTTACGCCTTCATAGCAGACCGTTGAACATCTCTCCTGTACCTTTTTCTATTAGCATTGCAAGTCTGGCAGCACATATAAGAGCAATGGGAAGGGTACTGGATGCGTAAGAAATGATTATGGGGTCGCTCTGCATGCGGTTCACCTGAATTGCATAGTCAAGCAATGGGAATCTTCCTAGATGCTTTCCACAGCACATTTAGCAGACCAAAAACATCGTCTGCAATTTGCCCACCTTATTTGAGGCATACACCACGCTGTAAGGGCTGTGCGTCCAACTTATGCAGCTGCAGCCATATTTCTTGCTGGGTGTTGATCCCTTCTTCTGTGCCATAGCTGTGTCAATGACCTGTACCGTGTCATCGTCGCTGGCTGTGACTAGGAGGTCCTCTGTTCGATGGTAAGAGATGGAGTTGATCCTAGCAAAGTTGTCCTGTAGAAATGACAAAGTCTGAGGTCGGAGGCAGAGGGCTATCTACTGCAGCTAGGGGCAGTGTTCCGTTATC
Source organism: Pseudopediastrum boryanum (assembly GCA_963556185.1). Lineage (NCBI taxonomy): Eukaryota > Viridiplantae > Chlorophyta > Chlorophyceae > Sphaeropleales > Hydrodictyaceae > Pseudopediastrum > Pseudopediastrum boryanum. Next base: position 7,634,665 of record OY744502.1, on the reverse strand, counting down.
TGGTGCAATGCAACTGGACCAAGAAACTGGTGCCTGCTATTTTCAGCATTACCAGATAGTGGCTGCTGCACAGCACTGCTCCACTGTCCCAGTTCCAGAGTCCTTGGCATGGTATCAATGTGGGAGGTTTCAATGCAGGCCTAACGACTTTGAGGACGTACCTTGAACACCTTGCCCACAACCAAGCCCCGAACCAGGTCCTCGCTAAGGTTCAACTGCATGCCTACCCCAAGCTGGGCAGGCTCGACAGCATGCCCGCTTTGGCAGCGACCACTGGCAAGCTAGTTTGCAGATGAGTTTTGCACGATTACACTGTCAGGGAAAGCTTCGGTAATTAGGAAAGGCGGGCCTCTTCGCCTACTTGAAGTTGCGCATCGCTGACGGATTCAGGAGTTTTGGATCACGTCTGTACATAACACTGTACGCCCCCGAGCACTGTATTGTTTAGATAGACCGAAAGATCAGGGAGGGGAGGGTGGAGGTGGGGAAAGAGGTCTCAGTCACCGGAGTGACAGCCGTACTGCCCGAAATGGCACCCGCAAAACTGTGAGCTAAACTAAGTGAGCCTGCTCAGCCCGGATCTCAATAGTCCCTTGCCCAGTCTGAAGGCTTGGGTGCTGAGCGTCGATTGATCGCTGCCCGGCCTTGTACTGGTCGAACCGGCAAGTCACAAATACTTCAGCTAGACAACCCTTTGACTTCTGATTAAGTAATCACTGGCAAAAGCCCCATGTTGAGCGCACTCACAAACGCCCTCGTCGACAAGAAATATGATGTTCTCAGTCAGATCGGGTAAGATGTCAAATATCTAGCCTCTGCACAAAAGGAACTGCAGCAAGCCTCTCTTCTTCACCCCAAGCTGTGAAGGCACATGCTGCTTCCAAGCAACATACAAAGATGTAGCTAATGTAGCTTAATTGCTGGCCATAATAGGCAAGGACAATATGGGACAGCCCACAAAGTACAGTCCAAGAGTGATGGACAGACCTACTGTCTCAAACGCATTCCTATGGCAGCTTCAGTAAGTCCTCCCTGGAAAGCCTACATCAGAATGTACAGCATACTCCGTGCTAAGGCCAATTTTGGAAGCATGCACCTGCGCAGGATGACCACACAGGGGCTTTGCAAGAAGCGCAGGTGAGAAAGAAGCAGGGAACAGCAGCATGGACAGCATATACGGATTATTCTTTGGCAGGCAAACAGACAGCAAGCTTAAGGGCCACAAGTGCTAAGCATACAGCAACACGTTACAGCTGCTGCTGCCAGATGTGGTTGCTGTGCGCTCTGCTGCTCCATACGTCCCACGGTGGTATATCTAGTCCTGCTAATAATGTTGAAGCCCTCTTTCTGAAGAAGCAGCTATCAGACATTCTGACACGTTACTGGCTGCATACATGCAGCCTTGCCCAATAAAAGCGCATGTGCCAAGTGGAATCATGCGCTCACAGCAACAAAGGTCATGTTTTTTAATTGGAAATCTGATGTGCTGCCAGGACCAATCACACCTGCTGAGCCTTGCCATTCGTCCTCTGACTGCAGCTGTTATCCCGTATGGACCATCCCAACATCATAGGCTACAAAGAGTCCTTTCTGGACCATGATGGTGCTCTCTGTCTTGTGACAACATACTGTGAGGAGGGGGACCTGTACCAAACCATCCGCAGGAGAGCAGCACAGCAGCAGTACCTCACAGAAAATGAGGTCATGGATGTCTTCATACAGGTGAAGTCCCTCTAGCTAGGGCCATGTAAAGATTATGCATTGTACTTTTGCACAGATTGTGCAGAGGGGAAGGACCCAGGGCTGCACATGCTGTTGCGCTAGTGCATTAGGGCTCATATGCTCCCTGCAGTTCAGCTGACCTTGCCCTGTGTCTACTGACTTTGACACTGAATGCAATGCCATGTCTAACATGGCATTGTCAGGTAAATGTGCATGGAGAACGCAGCCTAGATAAAAAGCACCACCGCGCATGCTCACCATTGCTGTGTGTACATGTATCCGGCCTGTTGTGAGGCATGTAAATACCTTGACTTGAAGGTTTTTTGCGCTGCAGGTCGCCTCAGCCCTGCTGTACATTCACAGCTGCAAGATCCTGCACAGGGACCTGAAGACGCAGAACATCTTCCTGAATAGAGGAGGCATCGTCATGCTGGGAGACTTTGGCATCTCAAAGGTACACGTGCTCCCACACCCTCTGAATCACAGGCTGATCACTTGCATGACTTTATTGCTTTAAATCTGCAATGAACTCAAGGTTCATGTGATTTGCAAGCTCAAGTAGCAGTTTCAATTACTGACATCCATAACCCTATCATCCGAAGATTAGATCCTTGGCAAGTCTGCCCAGTGCTTGTACAGGATTTTGTTGGGGAAAAGTACAACCAACAGTGATTTGCTGAGATGATTGAAAATGCTTCTTGTGCTTGTGTTTCATGTTGAATGTAGGTCCTGGAGAAGACTGATGCATTTGCAACCACAGTCACAGGCACTCCTTACTACATGGCACCAGAAGTCTGCACCAGTCAACCCTACACCTACAAGAGCGACATCTGGTCCCTGGGCTGCGTGCTGTATGAATTATGCACACTCAAGTGAGCTGCAGCAGACTGAATGGAAGCACCATTGGGAAATTAGGCAAAGCAACAGCTGACTCCAGTGAGTGGTTTCGTGTCTCTGCAGGACAGCTAGTATCCAAAGCTCTTCCTTTGATCCCACTTTTCTACATTTGCTTTCAGCAACTAAGTAGATGTAATACCATCGACTTGTTCAACTATCATGTGGCAGTTGAGGCCACTATTAGCTGGACACCTGCAGAAGATTTTCTATTCTATGAATGATCAAAATGATCATGAATATGGCCTACAGTGCCCACAAACACAGCAACGCGGTATACTCATTGTGGTGATGGGTTTTGATGTGCAGGCACGCCTTTGCAGCTGACAGCTTATTGTCCCTTGTCTACCAGATAGTTCGTGGCAGCTACCCTGCCATACCTGCTCAGCTGTTCTCAGCTCCTCTAGGCCAGCTGGTGGACCTCCTGCTGAGCAGGGAGCAAGATGTCAGGCCTTCGTTACAGCAGGTCTGTATGCATGGCAGCTCAGCCTGCCCCCCTTTGATAGCTTTGAAACATTCTCTTGCCATGACTATATGCTTCAGAATTGCTGTGAAACTAGCAGTTCTTTTGTTATGCATGGCTACTGCAGCTGTGCTTGCATGCTCATGCTTGATGCCATGCAAGACAGCAATGTAATGCAAGTTTGTAACATGGCTGCTTCTTTCTGTGTCTGCTGGCAGTACTAGGCAACAGCGCATGCCACGCATCCTGCCAGTCTATTGTGGTTGGCACTTTTTGTGATCAGCACCGGCTTTGACTTTGACATAAACATTTGAAGTTATACATGCAATTTATAGGCATTTTGGATGTGTATGCCTGTGCCTTGGCCTCCTGATTACATTTAAAAGGTTATCTTCAGGCTCATGCAGAATGAAGAAGGCTGCATGCCTTGCTGAAAGTAACGGATGCCATCTTGTAGGTGTTTGCCCTCCCCTATGTACAACACCACTTGCAACGCTTCAATCAGGAAGAGCACCTCAGAGTGCAAAGGCAACGAGCAAGTCTTTTACGCACTGTACGGCGGGTAGAGAGCAGTAGCAGGCAGAGAGAACGGCAGCTGACTGAAAGCAGCAGCAGCAGCCACAACTTCAAGGTGACAGTTGGTCAAACTGGTCAACTGGATGATTCTGAGGATGAGGCTTTGACACCCAAGCAGCGGGTGGCTAAGAGGAAGGAGATGGAGCTGCGTAGGAGACACTTGGAACTTAAGGTGAAGGCCATGGGCGTACATGTGGTAGGGAAGGGCCTGGTATATATGTACAATGTAAGGGTAGATGCTGGGGATGGTTGTGGATACATTTGAAATAAGAGCGACTAGCACTCTGCCGAAGCAGCAGCAGTTATTAGGTGGAAAGTGGTCAACCCCTTGTCAAGGCCATATTTTTAAGATGTATGCACATGGGTCTGCTTATTTGTCCTGCTTTTGCTTGCTGTCATGCTGCTGATGTAATGTTGGTGCTGTTGCTGCTGCACCTGCTGCAGGTGGCTGCTATGAACACAACACGCGAGCGTCAAGAGGCCGCTCAGCGGAAGGTCAACCAGCTGGCTAGCAACAGCCTCACAGGGATACTAGCACATAAACCCCAGCAACAGCAGCAGCAGCAGCAGCGGTACCCCTACCCAACAAATAGCAGCCCCCTAAGCAGCCCCAGCAGCAGCCCCCGCATGGTCCCCAATAGTAGACCCAAGTCTGCAGGATCAGGGGCTAATGCAATGGAGACAAGCTCAGTTGTATCACCGAGCCGGGATAGTTTACCTGTGAGGTGCTATTCGGCTGGCCTGGCAGCAGGAGAAGGAAGCTATAACCTCACAAGCAGCAGCAGCAGTAGGGTTGATGCTGTTGCTGGGGTCACTACTAAGCTAGGAACAACACAAAGGGGTAGCAGAGGTACCAAGATGTCAGATGAAGAACAGCGGGAGGAAGAGGATGGCAGCCAGTGGCAGGGTAATAGAGCTGATGCACAGAGGGTCTCTTATGGGGATTTGGAAGCCATGCTGCTGGAGCAGCAGCAGCGGCTACTGCAGCCACACAAGCAAAAGCAGCAGCGGGAGCAGGTACAACCGCAACAGCTGCTGCTGCAGCAAAGCAAGCAGGTTATGCTGCCACATCCCTTTGAGCTTCCAGCAACATCTAGCATGTCTCCACGGACCGCATCAGCACAGAAAGCAGCACCTATTGGCGGCAGCAGCTACGAGTACAGCAGTGGCACTGTCACCCAACTTCATGCAGGAACAAGCACCACCTTGCCCACCGCCCCTAAGACCCCTGCTAGGGGTTCACCCCATAAACTAGCGGCTTCCAGCAGCTATATGGACTGTGGGGAAGACTCTGCTGGCATGCTGAGGGGTGCTGGTGCTCTACCTGCTGCAGCAGCTGATCAGCAGTTACTAGGGGCTTCTTTGGCTTCAGGTAATGACAGCATGGTGAACTTTGGCACGATGGCTTGCAGCGGATCAGACGGGGCCACGTTGGAACACATTGCTGCTATTGCTAATCAGAGGGGTCACGTCCGTAATCCTGCTGGGGTTGGTGGGGGTGGGTGGGGTGATAGGCAGGAGGATGAGAGCTATCGTGTGGGGTTGGGGGATTCTGTGTTGATTGGGACCATGCCGCCCAATGCATGTGCTGACCTGCAAAGACACCAGAGGCAGCAGCAGCAGGACCCACAGCATTTCTCTGGAGGATTCCACTTTGGGGTGAGCCCGGACCAAGTGGAGGGGTCAGCATTGCGTGCTAGCACAGACCTTGTACCCCAGCAGTTGCAGCAGCCAGGTCTCAGTGTGTATGCCAGCTGCTCCTTGGCTTCTGCTTTGAACTCCATGGAGCTCATGGGGGGTCGAGTGAGGTTTGGGCTACAGAGCCCCTCTCAGCCTGGAGGGGCCTTTGAGGTGGAGGTGGCTGCTGGCATGGTGAGCAGAGGGGTATGGAGGGACCGGGAGGGAAGGGCCTGGAGGAAGGAGTGAGTAAGGGACAGCACGATGATGCTGGTGTGGGGTTAATGCAAAGGATATGTGAATGCGGCAAGTATCTGTATGCTTTGAGGTGTGACTTTGCTAAGGTCCTTATGCTGTATGGAGGTCAGCAGGGTGGCTACCTCTGACCCTGTCCCTACAACTAGTAAATGAACATGGTGGTCAGCATTAGATCAGTGGTCAGCATAAGGGCAATTAGTATCTGGGGGTGGCCCTGGGTGACTTCCGTGTCTTGATGTTATTCACAAGAAGCCAGTTTGGACATGTGGAATGAGTTAAAGGCAAAAGCACGGCTCTTTGGTAGAGGCTGCCGCCTGTGCTTCCAAACCATGCTTAAGCAAATCTGAGGCCCCTACAAACAGCTTGCCGTCACTTCTTCGTTTGTCACGTGTCATATAGATACAGAGAGACCCCATCCCATTGTGCAATGCCTGCAGGTTGAAGAAGAGGCTTGTATGGCTGCAACCTCTGTGATGGCAGCAGCAGCAGCAGTTGCACCCACGAGTGAGGCCAGCTCAGACCAAGGCGCTGACCCTTATGCTGATGACACCTTCGAAGCCTTTGACGAGGAAGATGATTATGAAGGTTCACTAAACCCCAGCCGCCACTACCAAGGAGGTGACCCCTTGTGTGAGCAGTACCCTCAGGCGGCTTGGGGCAACACTACAGCAGAAGCATTTGCATCAGAGGAGTTGGGTGAGGAGGAGCAGCTGCTGAGGTGTGAGGTGGAGCAGCGCATCAGGATACTGAACTCAGTGTCCAGCATTTCAAGGTGAGGGCTTAATAAGCTCGGATATATGTAGGAATACTTATGTGAGGGGGTTTGATGCGTGTACGTGCTCAGCTATGAGTGGTGAGGTGAAGCAGTGCATCCTGAACTCTGTGTCCAGCATACCAAGGCGGGACTGCCACACTGAGGCTTCATAAAGCAAGAAATAGTCTTATTGAGATTTTATATCACATAGGGTTCCCCATGTGTCCTTGCTTGATCTTGTGGTTATCTGGGCGGGAGGTGGATGGGAGCGCATACGGATCCTGAACTCTGTATCCAGAATTCGAGGTGAGGCATATGGCCTTGGAAAGCTGAAGACCCCCATGAATGAACTGGGAGGTTTAGCACCTACACAGGCTCCAGGGCCAACTAGGGGTTATACTGAACACTGCGTCAGTCTTATCATACTAGTAATTCCTGCCAGGCTCATGCTTTTGGCTAGATGATGAGAAAGGTGAAGCACTGCATCCGGATACTGTACTGTATCCAGAGTGTCAATGTGAAGCTACGATGAGCTGACAAGTTTTAGGACGGGGTTGCTGTGCCTCCTTGCCCCAGCAAGCCTGTGGCTTGACTGGTGGAAATGGAGGCAAAGCAGCGCATCAGTTGAAAACAGCAAAAATTCAGGCAGCTATGAACGGAGCCAGAAAACATTTCATTGTCTTGCTGCTGCCCGAGGGTGTACATGCCCTTGCTTGATATGCCCAGGATGGTTTAGTATGGCATGAGATTCCTTGGCACAATTCAGGAGGTAAGCGTGGAGTAGCTTGCATGTAGTAAGATTTTTCTGGACCTACCAGGTTTTGAAATTGGACTTGTTTTGGCCTAGGATTGGACCGTTTTCTACATGGCAGACTTTCCCAGCCCGAGTTGCCAGTATCACGTACAGCAACCTGCAGCTGCAGGAAGGAGATTCACGATGTTAAATCTTGCTGCTCTCTGCACAGCATTATTGCCTTTGCTTCTGTTTTGGTCTTCTTATCTTGTAACGTCCTGCTCTGCTCAGGTCGTTCACTGATTCATTGACAACAGGAACTGCCAGCATGACATCCAGTGTTGGGGCCTGTTTGACCACAGAAAGCTGGCCAAACTTAACAGCACTGAGCATGAATACATCAACAGCTGGACGATTAGCACTATCTGATCTACAACATCGTCCTCCTGGTACAGCCACCATGGCTTCAGCAGCAGCAGCTGCTAATGCTGCTACTGCAACAGCTGCTGCTGCTTCTGGCAGGGCTGAGCAGGCAGCAGCAGCAGGAGTGTGGGGTGAGGGTAGGGCTGCAGCAGGGAAGGGGAGAGGAGCTCTACTGGGTACCAGCAATGGTTCACGTGCTACAATGCTGCTGCAGAGGTGCACAACTGCACTGGGGGAGGAGTGCTTCCAAAAGGTGCATGATTACCTGTCAAGAGTGCGAGCAACTGGTAAGCAGATCATATGCTTTATGGGGCCTAAGTTGTTGTGCAACCCTTCTTTTGTTGTCAGTCCTCCTGGGTGCTTATCGCTCCCTCCTGGTTTCTGCTCTAGAACAAAGCTCGTACATTTACTGAAGGCCGCTTTGGAGATACGGCAAGACATGAATGTCATCAGCATGTGTGGGCGGTGTTGAATAAGCAGCCATGTGTGACGTGCTCAAGATCTTGATGGGACGTAGTGCACATCTGCGGGACTTCAAATATCTCACATACAAAGCTATCTAAAGGCCATACCCGGGTTTGACGACTGGTTGCGTCTCTTGATAGACTGTAAGCACCATTTCCCAGAGTGCACCTGAGGTCTAAGCAATGTAGACTTATAAAATAAACTCGATGATCTTTGTATTCCACCCCACTGTTTTCATGACATACAGATCAAGGTGCTGGGCAAACATAGCGCTTGAACGATTGCAGTCTTGTAACAGCTCTGCCCACAGACACATATTGTGCTGCCAGATAGACAGGTATTGCTGACAGGGCAAGTCTCTGACTACAACTCTAGGAACTACTGCTGTTAGTTTTGGCCCACTTTTCTGGAAGGAGGTGATGTCCTGACTGATTTATAGCACCCCGGGGGCAAGAGAGCGAAGAGTACTGCAAACATATGCTTTGCGGCGTGTTTTCAAAACTTGGTTACATTCTTTACGAACATATACGCACACCCTACTTGTGCATACAACTGAGAGATGAGGCATTTTGAGTTAAGACCGATTTCCTCAGCATGTTGTTGGCACCTTTTCCAGTGTCACTCATGCTTGCACTTTGCTTGCACTTTACTTGCAATGGTTTGCAGATAGCCAGGAAGCTGTGATGAGCTCGTCCTCCAGAGAAGCTGCTGTCAAGGCTGCACTGTTGGAGCTGGTGGGGGGAGACAAGCACAAGTTACATGGATGCTTCCTGGTGGACCAGCTGGTGTTCCAAGAGCTCATGGCCCAGAGCCTGTGACTAGCAAGAGGTGGGTGGGTGCATGCGCAGGTGCCGATTGTAGCAGCATGCGGGTTGATGGTTCCTTTGGGATGTGAGTGAGGCACTACATGTGGGATCAAAGCCTAAAACCTGGACCTTAAACCCATGTGTATGGCAATGGCAGGGAGCTGGGGATGTTGAGGCATTGTACAGGGCCTGCCGGTTGGTTTGCTGTCTTCATTTGGTCAGTCCAGAGTAGGAAGAGGCTTGGGATGAGTGGTGGCGGATAAGCTGGTGCAGCAGAGATTCTGTGAGTGAACGCGAGCGACTGGACTCTGAGTGGAGGTGTGTTTTCATTGAGTGGGTGGGTGACAGAGAACTGGGAGTGGAGTTGACAGGGCTGCAAAAGCGCAGCCCAATGCAGGCACTAATGAGGACAGACAAGGATGGCACAACAGAAGTTTCAGTGAGATTAAGGATCGTGAAGCAGGCAGGGCAAGATGTATGTATGGGTTGTTAGTGGATGGCCCGAACCAGAAACGCTATCAACTATACAGCATCTGCCATTACACCTTGCACAAGGTCTGATGTGGTGATGCCGATCCAGATCGTCGTGCTGTTCACAGTTTCCGAATTTATGGTCATTTTTTTGAGCGCTGCAAGTGTATTGTATGCATGCTGGCTGGTTTAGCATTGGCATAGTATCAACCAGTAGATTAGCGTTGATGGGCTTCGCTCCAAGCTTGGAGGATACTCTTATTTTGCTGATTGGGTAAAGGATTGCCTGAAAGATGAGATGAGAGGGTGTTTGTGTTAGATGATAGCTGCGCGGGTAAGGTTTGCTGGTCGCCTGGACTGTGGCCATGGGCGTGAAATGTCATGTTAGTTGCTTTGGGGTGTGCGGTTGTAGCTTCATTATATTTAAACAATATGGGAGTGATGAAGACTTCATTTGAGGCGATCATCTTGCCATTCTCTTCCGGGGGACTTGAGTGGGCGTGCAGGCGATGTAGGCATCGGAGGGCCTCCAGTCTGCCAGCGCTGCTCTGAGTATCGCTTCTCCGCCATAAAGCTTGGCACCTGACCTTCCCAACAGAACAACTCCCAGCATCTCAAAGCCGGATCGATCGACGCAGGCAGCAGGATGAGCAAACAGATTTTTACGCTTTCTGCAGAGCGTGCAGTGCCCACAGCATGTCCCGTTGGGCCAAATCGGCTGGGATCCCTCCTTGATGCCGGCATATGCCCCGGACCTCAAGCTCTTACTGATGCTGTATGATCGCGCTGAAATCTATCAGATATCAGAGTCCGACTCGAGCATATTACGGACTCACTCAAATGTTCATGCCGTGACGTTTACCCAAAAACATCAGACATATCAGCCAATTCATCATCGTAATCATCCTCCCAAGACAGCCAAACATCTGCAATATCCTCAAACTTGTACAGATGCCTCCTTCTGCACACAATCCCTGTCATCCACCCCTTCCCTCTCGCCCTCTTCAGCAACGAAGCAAACCCACTATCATCACTGATAATCACCATCACTGACTTCATCATCACTTGTGGTGTCTCCGTCCGGTATAGCTGCAGCTTCTTAGCAGATGCCGCCAACTCCTTGCTCTTCCCCTGCAGCACGCTCGCTTGACTCAAAGCAGTCCACTTGTTTTCTCTTAGCTGCAGCTGCATGACGTCTGTCCAAGGTATGTAATTGGTAGGGGGAGGTGGCCAGCAGGACTGCTCTGCTCCTACTTGCTGCAGCAGCTCCTGGGCATGGCGCTCTAGAGCTAGGTCAGCTGCTTGATCAGTAACTTGAACCTACAAACAGCAGAATGGTACCGCAGTCATCAATTGTTAAGAGAGACCCCGGGCCGTGCAGTACCTTGTTTAAGGTAAGGACAGAACGTGACACTACCTAGTAGGAACCGAGCTTCGCCCAGCCCAGCTGGTATCCATTCTATCCCGTTCATGAAACAAGGCAAACTATGGTTAGGACAGAAAGCAATGTTACAACTAGTACCCACCAGATGACCATAACCAGTTTGTCAATGTCTAAGGGAGTGAGTGACAGGTATAGCAGCAATAGTCACGCCGTTGCAGCAGCCTAATAGGTCTTGGCTCAGTACTACTACAACTGCGGTCACTCTAAAATGCTTGGAGCCTCTGCTGCCCACCCCTTCTGCACGGGATAAGTCAGGAGCAAAGTCATACAGCAAGCACGAAGCAGTAGAGGGAGTAGAAGCAGCAGCACAACGATAGCGCAGGCTGTGGCTTGTAGGCTTGAAACATTTGCGGGTGCAGAAGTTCTGTGAAATTCAGTACAATCAGTGCCCAGCCATTTGCATTGTCCCAGCCACCGTTGAGACATGGTTTATCGTGAATTAATGTATTTATCCCGCACAAACCAGCAACAGCAGCCACCATGCGCTGAAAATGGCTCAACCAGCTTGGTCACAGAAGGATCGCCCCCTACTCCCCGCAGAACTATAGATCTTATAATCACTATACCATGCATCACCTGACTTAGTGCAACTGGTCCCTGCCCCCACCTTCCTAAACCCGCACTGCAGCTAATTCACTGCTGGGATCAAAAATACCATGCTGATGGCAGAACCCCCCATCCATGTGTCAATTCTCTGCTGCTGCCCCCTCCGCATCCCCCTTTACCCAAAATGCCATAGCTGTGAACCCCTCCCATGGAAAACACATGCATGCCCCTTTATTAGATGAATTGCCATGTCTGCCAGTGGCCCCCCTCCCCCCTGCATGTCCCCTCTATCCAAGCTCCCCTAATCAGAAGCAGCTTCTTTCTGTGACTTACATCTTTCAGGCGCACCCCTAACTCCCCTAGCAGCATCTTCAAGGTCCGCCCCCTCTTCCCAAGTCGCTTTGAACCCCCGATCATGGCTTGGGCCTCCCTAGGACAAGCAGCAACCAAAGACAGAAGCCATGAGTGAATCAGAACTCAACTTTAATCTCCTGTGTTTCTGGGTCCCCAATGTACTGTGCAGTAACGTATCATTTCGTCTTAGCCCTCAGTATTGGTTTCTCTCAACACACGCTAACAAACTGGTTGGAGTCATGTGGCGGGTGCTGCACGGCCCGCAAGCTGTGCAGTGATCTATCTCATATAGTAAGGTATAGTTTGTGTGTCACACACATTAGGCGCGACTTCAGCAAGATGCATTGACAGCGCTTCACCTCAGCTTTACGTTTCAATTGGTCTCTGCATAGCTTGAGTTGCAGGGCATATGGCAGTTCTGCTATGGCATAACATGAAAAGCTAAGTAAGCAGGTTAAGCAATTGTGTACAATGCAGAAACACAGCCCAATACCTTGCAAGCTGGGTGTGGTGTAGACGACGGTGAGAACAGCAGCTAGCGCTGAATTATCTCAGCACTCCAAGCTAAGCAACAACTGTAGCTGAGCAAAATGCAGTTAAGGGGTAAGCATTGCAGGTTCAGCGATTAAGATAAGGTTATAGGCTTTGGATTTACGTTAACTTTCAGGGTTTAGGATCCTCACCTGTATCTCTGTGCCTTGTCAGTCTTGACGTATTTAGACACAAACTTCTGTGGTCCCCGCAGCTTCTTCTGGTGCTCACGTGCATGCAGCTGCTTGAAGTGTTTGTCTAAAAGCGCCGTTGTCTGGCATCGCCTAGGCAAAGAGCAGCACGTTGATGTCAATGATGACATAGCTTGCATTTCTGGCAGCAGGACTGTCCTTTGTAAGAAGCTGTCCTGCTGCTACATGTACTGACTTGAAACATAACATTTCATGGTACGCCATAGTGCAGCCATAGCAGATGTGTCTTAGGCCCAGCACGCAAGCTATCACAAACAGAGAGGCGGAACCCAACTGACGCTACTCATTTGTTCTGCTAGGGTTTAGGGGTAAGTATGTGTACTTGGCTGTACTGCAGTGTGAGGCCTGCCATAGCAGCTTGCCAAGCAACAGTCAAGAGGCATTAGTAAGCTGGGAACAGTAGTTTGACTTCAAGGGCAATTCTTCAAGACATTGGAACCGCTGCTCTTTTAATTTTCCGTCACACTATCAGATTTTGTGGGGGGAAAAATGCCCATTGACGAAATGCCCATTTTGTGAAAAATGCCCATTGCCTATTTCATAGCTCAATACATGTATCCAGAAGGCTGGCCGAATCTTGCCCTTTGGGCAGCAGAAGCATGCAATGCCTATAGCACCCGGCAACCTCAACTACCAATTGCCTAGAGTGCGGAATAAACAAAGCCTTCATGATCCCTTAGTATGCATCCTCGAGGTCAGAAGAAGCAGGAGTATGTTTACCACCCCTACTAGGGATAAGGGGTCTGATGCTAGTATTACTGGGAAGAAATAGGGTGGTTTACACACTAGTCCGAAAAACTAGGCCGTGCCACTTATCCAATGGATAACACATTCAGCTTCTTTACGTATACTGCAGCCTCAAAGAGAGACTTTGAGAGAGCACTGCCAGTGTGAATCTAAACAGAAAGAAACATACACTGGATATTAGTTTATTTGAGATGACACCCCTTACCTTCCGCAGAGGGGGCACCGTAGCATGTCTCCCTGTGCTTCCTCTTGCATTAGGCTGTCCAGCTCTTCCAAGGTGGCCGCGTGATTCTGCAGAGTGGCTATGTTGGCATAGGCGGAGAGGCTCAGTACCTGACCACCCTTGTAGAACTGCTGCTGCAACTCCCTGTGGAGGCCAGCACCAGGAGTAGGGGACACCACCAGCTTGAGCTTAGCAGTGACGTGGTTGCCTAGGTCAAAATCTTGGAGTGGCTACGTTAACATGGGTTACTCTGGATATTCCAATATGACCGGCAGGAACGGCGGGGTGCCCAGAGCATGTGCTTGAGTTGTTTGACATCACAGCGTGCCAGGTGGGTGTCATGAACAGAGGAGCTGAAGTAATAGGGAATGGCATATTGGGCATGTGCGTTGCTTGTTTTGGCTTCTGTACAGACTAAATGATATGGATTGAACCAAATGATTCCGGCAGGGTTCAGTAACAGGCTGGAATGGAACATGGCAGATCATCAGGTATAAAAAAGGCTGTCACTGCCATCTCACATCTACAGCAAAGGAAAAAGCTTGAGCTGTAACTTGCGCACAGTGTCCATGCGACTAGATGTATCCCCTGTGTGTCATTCTACACCTTACTGTGGGTCCTACATCAGGCCACTCCAGGGGTTTCTTGTTGTCCAGGTCCCAGAAAATGTGGAGCGCATGCGTGTTAGGAGACCAATCACTGGGCCAGAGTGCAGGTGTGGCACGCAGCTGTTGCTCTACAGCGCAGAGAATGGTCAACAAAGAACTATGAACCCAGTAGACATGACAAACACAGTGCGACACCTACCACCAACCGCACCCTGTAAGACCCTTTCTCGCTTGGAACCATCAACGTTTGTAGAGAGTGATCGGATGCAACCCCTGGATCGTAGGTATGTAGCTTTCTGCAGCCCGGTATGAAGAGGGCGAGGAGGTAGGCCCAACGCCATGTTCGGTGACAGGGCCCGGCACGTGAGAATATCGATATGCTAGCGTAAGGCCCTATCTCGGTCAGGTTTAAGACCACAAGAACACATGAGCTTCGTCGCTACTGCACGGGCTCATTGCCTGCTCCGGCTCACTGGTGACTCGAGCGTGTCGAGCTCATGTCGAGCTCACTCGACACCCGAGGCAGTACAAACATTATCTGCTGGATGTTGCAACAATTTCCGTCACAAGATATTATTTCCCCACCCTGCCTGGCCTCTTGTCGACGGTGCACTACTCGTGAGCAAAAGGAGGAGCCCGGCCCCAGACGATTTGCTGACTTTTGTGCGCCCACTGTGCCGGCCCGTTGGGGGCCCGTTTCCGTCACAAGATATGTCCAATTGTCCCACGTTTCCCTGGGAGTGCCTCACGCGCACGGCCACGAAGAGTTCTCGACCATGTGGTTACTACTGCTGACAGTTCCCAGGCCGATCTGCAAATAACTCCTCTAGCTGCCAGTGGTACCAACCCCAGGATTATCAGCACACGCAGGTGTGCGCCACTTTGACAAGGTCTTCCCTGTGTTGCTGCTCCTCCTCTCCTGCTTTGCTACTCCTGCTGTTACTGGCAGTCCTTGTAAGGACAGCACACCAAGTACTTGTAGGGCTTGAATCCTGTAATCTGCAGCAGCTGTAGTGCCACGTCACAGAAGGGTAATCAGTTACCAGAACAGATCAACTGAACGAGTTATCTCTTGTCAGCGGGTGCAGCATTGCCACCAACACAGGTGCCTGTCTTAATGAAGGGAGCTTGTTGGCAACTGTTTTTTAGGTACCAGTATAAGGCACTTATAAAATAGTTAAGATTACCGCTATATCTGGTGCCCAATGGTGTGAGTTTGGCCTCAGATATGTTTGATATATCTAACATGAAGGATAAATGAAGAGTTGAGACTGGAAATGCAAGTTGAGCTGAAGCGCTGCTGATGCATGTTGTTGAGGCACGCCTCATCTCGCTAACCTAAGCTTGCTGAATGAAGCATATAAGTACTAGTCTCCTAGGAGACACAAAAGCTGCTTGATGTGCCATGGGGCTATCCAAAATGCAAGATGTTGACTCAAGGCGGGAACTGCTGCTTGTTAGCGTCCAAAGATACCTCAACTCCAGCGACGCCGAATGCAAATGTACCATAAAACGCATATAGCTGCAGTCTAAGGGAACTATAGATAAGCGTAGGGTGGGGCCTGCCCTGTACTTATCTTTTGCTAAAGCTGTGGGTGCTGATCTTCGTCTAATGCTGTCTTCTAACCGGTAGCAATGATCACCTGTAGCGCAACGCCAAGCCACAGTCAGTCTCTTGAAATGATGGCCCAGTGGTCTTCTTGTTGCCCTCCAGTATATAGACTGACCACGGCTCTGGCGTCAACTTCTGGTCTTCAAGAAACAGGCGTGTGCCAACCGCGTGCCACTGTCGCTCGTCGTAGTGACAAGTGCCGATTTGAACTGGAGACCTTCACACGGCTGTCTTATCGGACAAATCAGTATGTCTTTAGCTTTCTGAGAGGATTTTTCCTACATGCCACATGTGTGCATACTATCATACACGGGCAGACAAGCTGCTCCCCATGGTTCCTATAAAATACAGATTACAGAGTTCCCATACTTGCATTACAATATTACAAGAATTAAAAGCGTGTTACTCGGCCCCACCTGGCCGTCTTGCAGAGTGAGCCAGACTAGGCCCTATAGGGAGAAGTGTCTGGATCCAACCCGGACCGATTAACAATAGGAGTAATAACTGTAATGATAACAATAAACCCAACCCCCCCCCCCCCAAAACAAACAAACAAAAAACAAAAAATATTATCATAAAAATAAAAATTAAAAATGAATAAATAAATAAATATATAAATAAAAAACTGAAACATGTCCGGAAGCTTAAACCCTAGAAAGCCCACCCTAAGCCCTGTAACCAAGCCCATAAAGAATTAACAGTTCAGATAAAATCAGGGAACATACTACCAGCTCTCCCTTGTCCCACCCAAACGGCCCTGGTTTCCTAAACAGCCCCATAAAACTAGACCCCTGCCCATGTGCTCTTAAAACCCGGCCAGCTCCATCAATTCTTCACCATCCCAATCCCCCTCCTCCACTTCCATCAATTCTTCTCCTTCCAAATCTCCCTCTTGCACTTCCATTAAATCCGCTCCCTCCCGCACTTCCATTAATTCCTCTCCCTCCAAGTCCCCCTCCTCCAATTCTACCCTAGACCAAATGCGGGTTAGAAGCCCCGTCCTGCTCTCGCCAGGAAAAACATTTTGCTTATGGTTGCGCAATTGCCTCTTTAACTTAGCTTGTAGCTTCAACCCTTTGAACCCCAACCCAACCAACTTGCTCATCAAAAGTGCTACCTCTTCCTCGTAGTTAACCATGTCCGTGATAATGCGCTGGTACCTAAAAAGCTGACCCACAAAAATATTATAAAGGCAGGAATCAGACAATCCTGCCACGGGTGGAGTGTATTGTACCCTTTCGATTAAGTCGCAACACTTTTCCCTACGCTTATCGTACAAATGGCTGAGACACCTGATAAACCCTTCATGATCAGCAAATAACTGGAGGGTGTCAAGAAAAGGAAACCGTGTACGATCTTCATGCTGTTGTTCTACAATAGGTGTAGTATCAGGGTATAAACCAGAGATGAAACCACCTGCTATGGACTGGCTCTGATGTAACAACCTTTTCATGAGAACGTTGGCCAGTGACTCTATGTCATCCACAAAACGTGCAGTGTACTTGAAGCATGCCCAAACATACCTTGCTGCATTACCCTTGTATGGCTCTAGAGCTGGATCTGGCTGCCATCCAGGTTGTGTTGCTTCCTGGGTGTCAAACTGATCTATATACCTCTTACCCATATCATCATTTTCAGCATCTGGGTTACAACTCACAATGATATCAACTAACTTTCTCAAGAAACGCAACTCGTAAACGAAAGCGACCAAGGTGGCTATGAAAACCCCTGGACTGATGCCTATTGGGATGCCCTTTACCTGCCGCAAAATAGTTGCAAAAATCTTGATGTAGGCATGCTCTAACAGAAAAGAATATTAAGCTTCCACTTGGGCCAAGGTGATCAAAAGGAACTCCCCCTGCTGATCTTTGCCAGTGATGATTTCCCCAGTAGGTTGCCCATCCTCCCCTACCCCACCTTCCTGAAGGTTTCTCATGTTTCTCTGGATGCCTGTGGCCAGATCCTTGTACCAAATAGGTTTGTAGCCGTTGTAAGAGTACACCTTTAGAACTGGGTCATTGTGCTGGGTCCCTTTGGAGTTGCCCATATGGTACCAACATGGTCTCAAAGCTTCCTGAATAACAAGAGATGCCAAATCCTCCATGGGGAAATTAGTATACATATCTGTCCAATCAAAACCTTGTGCCCCTCCCTGTTCCCAAAACTCACTGGAAGGCATCTTAGCTTGATTTAAATTGTTGATCATGCCTATCACTTCTGATGAGCGTAAAATAAAGAAAGGTTTGTCCGCCCCCACCTCAAGCAAACCTCCACGCTTAATCTCTAGTTCCCAAATTGTGTTAGTGCCAGGCAGTAAAACCCTCATATATGAACGCCCAATCGACCAGCAGCAACAGATGCCGACAGATCGCAAGCTTCTCGCAAGATTGGATCATGGACTTGGCCTATGGACTTTGCAGTCCTTGCCTATGTTCTGCCACATGAGGTATGTGGCTGCATTGGAGCTCTCTTTCCAAGGAAACTGGTGAGTGCGCACTCCAGCATGGAATTGTCATAGGCTATGGCTCATAGCTAGCCATGTCAGTGGCTTTGTGTTGGTCATTCAATCACTGGGCACTTGGATATGTGGAGGGGGCTTTCCGCACTGGAAAAGGTAAGAGCTTATCGCTGTGTTTGGTAGTTCCCAATCTGACTGCTTGTAAGAAGCTGTGCCTTAGACTGTCTGGTTGTATCCTTGGGATAAGAGAGTCTCCTGTTGACTAAGTAGTTTGTGTTGACTCTTATTTGATTACAGTAGTTAGTGTTGACTCACCCCAAGTAGATCTGCAGCAAGAATGTGCAGCAGTATTGAGTGCGATGCCAAACAGAAAGGTATAATACGCCTAAAAGGGCCCAGTTTGACCTTCAATGGACATCCTCGGCCTCACAGAAGAGTGCAGGGCGTTGCAGGTACAGGGACTAGCAATCATGTGCCTCATGACCAGAGAAAAATGCGTGCAGGGGCAGGGGTCACATTATTGCAGGAGGAGCCCGGGGCAAGCACAAGTGGGTACATGGAGTGAAAACACATTGCACCAGAATGGCACGGGAGACGCAAGTCTTGATTACTGAGTACACTGGATTATGCTGTTTTGAAACCCAGGCCAAGCAGCAGAAAAGGGTTGGATGATGAGTGACATTTGCCATGGAGGCATGCCACATACTGTGTACTCACATAGTAGAGGGTCTGGTACAGCAAGAACAGAGCAACACTAACTTACGCCGCCTTGTACTTGGCACCTTACGACCCACCAACATGTTCACAGCGGTCAGCAAATGGTCAACTATTCCTCAACCGTAGATAAACTTGTATTGTAACAGCTAAGAAATAGTGCACGATATGTACCGATCCCTTACCTAACCGACTGGTGGAGATGACTATTGTAGCTTCAGGACTCCAACTGGCATCACCGCCAGCAGCAGCAGGAGACACAACCTGTGAGAAGCATACTATGATACATCAGGATGCCAACAAAGAGAGCGCTGGAGAAAGAAATGATTGCTAGAACGGCATGGCGAAGTAAAGTGACAGAAAACTGATACCTCCCATGCTCAGCCCATGGTATCATGAGAAGGGTTTAGTAAGCCAGCATGGTAATCCCAGTGTTCAGTGACACTGTCAGGAAATTCAGTTAACAGTTATTTGACAGACATCTGCCGTGCTGCATAGCCCATGCTATCATAGTATGCTGCATAGTAAGCCCAGTGCTTCTCCATGAAAGCAAGCTGACAGTATTACAGATCCTTGGTTGAGCTGCTTAGCCCGCGCGATCATAGGAGAGCTGCATGGTAAGCCCCCTGCTCCATAGTGATATAGAGGCGTGTGCACACAGCATGGGTGCATGGCAAGCTCCCACTTACCATCTGTGTGCCCGTGGTAGAGACAAGATGAATCCGACATAGTGCTATGGATGTGGCACTGAAGCAGGCCATGGCATCATTACTCCCTTGTCTGCTCATCCTATCCGTGAAGGCGGCAGATACAGCAGAAGTTGGTTGCTGGACAACTAGACTAGTCAAGGGCTGCCGTATCTCCCTTGAGACACTGTCCGTGAGCTGTCCATGTTGGCGTTCGTACAAAGGAGAAGCCCATCTCCGTGCCCTCCAACTCCGTGCCTTCTCCATTGGCACCTGGAAAGATCCCCAGCCAGTTGAGCCGGGCGAAGAGATCCGCCCGTCCCCCTTGGGATCGTTCAAAGGAAACCAGATTGATATTGGTAATGCATATATCCAAGGGGTCTTGCAACGGGCCACGACGCTGCAGTATGGGTTCACAGCCAGGCAGTACAGACTTTGAATGACAGGGGTACGTGTGGGGTGTCGACGACTACGCACTCAGCCTCTGAGAGCTCTTTAATGGGCAGTGCACGTCTCTATGCCAAGCATTGTATGTGTCCACACAGGCAGCTGCTAAGCAAGGACGTGATCCTGGCTGCAATGTGCCAATTCCCACACTACTGATCGATGAGACATACGGCAATATTGCAATACTGCTGCTTCTTTGAGACTCACGCCCTACCACCGACGGCCCCGTGATACATTAATTACATGCAACATTATTACATGCAACATGTCCTCCTATGGCACACCGGTAGAGCATGGGCGCTCAGGTCGTCAACACTAGTCTAGTACTCTAGTACCACTCCGAGTGGGCCCGGTAAGGGGCCCGGGGCCCGGTAAGGGCCGGGGATGGGCAACCCCTGCAGGAGGCTATAACAACGCTGAGATAGAATTATGCCCCATACAACAGCACCCCAGACATGCACCAGTTCTTTCCAGCAGCTCCCAGTTCCAGGTCCGTCAACAGAGTCTGGCATCTATTGAAGCTCATTGTTGTCCAACCAGATCACAACCACCAGCACTGAGACACCCATTCAAACCCTGACTAAGCCCCAATGACTTGAGTCCCAGCCACCAGCTTCACCACTGACCCTGCCTCATAATGGCAGGGCAAGCGCTGCTTGGCCAATTACCCCTCATCAGCAACTAGATAGATAGCCCAACCAGGCTAGCGGCTAGCCGCTAGCCCAGACAGGGCACCTAGGCATCCTGGCCCAGATTGTAGCAGTCGGTAATTCACTGTGTGTGTGAGGGAGAGAGAGCTACGCAGATAAGGGGGGAAATCCACTCCATCCATTCCCTGTAACGTTTTGTATCTTTAAGTTGAATGGCCTGATACCGTGAAATCAGAAATTGCACCCCAGCACTGTCGAAGACACCAGGTGCCAGGGGGGATTCAATATCTGCCGTGTATGCAGCCCAGCTTTAAGCACCATAAGCACATCCACAAATGTGAGATATCTCATATATAGATATACCATCGATGGATGGTCATAAACGCACCAAAATCAAAGAGCCCCGCCTTAAACAGCTTGAGAGTTATCCAGCATCTTGCCCTCAACCCAACCCTAATCAGCGCAGATAGGCCGCTTATCTAGGGTTTCCTCGCCCCATTCAGCACTAGCTGTTCTGGCTTCACTGTGGTGCTGGCCTGCCCACCCTGTCTTCCTGTCAACCACTAGGACATCCATGGAATCAGAACCAAGAGGCATTCTTAAATTCAGCATCGGCAGATATCACGAAATCTGCCATGTTTACGGTCATGCCATCGCACATCCTAATGACTCTGTGGAAGTGAACAGTCATGCAATAAACACAGTATAATGCAAGCCCTCTCCTTTCTCAATCTCAACCACCCAAAACCCTGAAATAAGATCCCAAGGTGAGACCTCGAAAACAGCATCAGTGGAGATTACAAAATCTGCCTAGTTATATACAGTCCTG
The DNA here is from genome assembly GCA_963556185.1 of Pseudopediastrum boryanum. NCBI lineage: Eukaryota > Viridiplantae > Chlorophyta > Chlorophyceae > Sphaeropleales > Hydrodictyaceae > Pseudopediastrum > Pseudopediastrum boryanum. Next base: position 7,613,362 of record OY744502.1, on the reverse strand, counting down.
TCCAGCACCACAGACATATTCTTTGAGATGCGGGCGTGGATAGTCATCACATTAAACACACCATAATGCAAGCCTGCTCCTTCTTTATGTCAACCACCAGGCCATCCAAGGCCCTGACTTCAGAACCCAAGGTGAGGTCTTATTGAGGTCTCAAACGCAGCAACAACGGAGATTACGAAATCTGCCGTGTAGAGAGCCAGGTCCCTAAACCCTAAAGCCTAACTAATTGCAACACATGCTCATTCCCATAGATGAGCTGGATGGTCGTCTAATATACACACCAGGATGAAATGCCCCCCCCCCCCTAAATGGCTCAGTGATGTATACCATAATGACTCCCTGCCTCCACAACCACTGAAACTTCTTCTACATCAAACCAAACTCCATCCATTACGTAAGGATACCCCCTAAGGCACCCAATCGGCCTTGGCAACTGAGGCAATGGGGCACAATGTATCTGTCTGCTGCCAGCAAAGGTAATTGCAGTAAGGGACATGTGTCCAGCCAAGCTGGAGCACTGGGCAAACCCCAGGCTGTGGCACTAATGCCCTGCAGCTGATTCCCAACAACACAAGCAACACACGCTGCACTTGACCTGCTCCAACTCCAGCATGATAAACTGGTTTTCACATCATAGCACTTGTAAACTCACCCATTGCCAAGACCAGTAATTGATTACATGCATGTGGCCTGTGCGTAATTGTCGAAAAGAGTGGCAGCAGTACATGTAGACTCGCAAGAGAACTGGCCAGTATATGGGAATGTCCCAAGACCAGGTAGGAGCGGTAGTCTCCGACAGTTTACTACAGGTAGAACACCTTGGCTGGAGTCGAAACATATGCAGGTACAGGCCAGGAGGAACGTGCCGGCAGGGCAATTGACAGTTGTCACCTGTTGCCCAGTATTGCCTCTAACAAGGACGTTGACGGCGTTGACAGTAGCAGCTGCGGCAAATCAACAGCAAATGGTCAGGTAAGGGCATGGGGCAAATCAACAGTAAGCATTCAGGTAAGGGCGGCATGCGGCAAATCAGCTAAACAAGCTGATTGAGGCAAGAGGCCCCCTGGAGCAACTGAAGTCTACAACAAGCAGCTAACAATGCCGGCGGCTTAAGCTTGCTGTCAGCCAGTTGGGACGATAATGCTTGGCCTCCGTAGATGCACTCATGGATTCTTAGCATGCATTGTTTCAAGCATGTCATGTAACATTGGTGTGACCCTTAGGAGGTTCAGGATATGGGCATGGGCATGATGTAGGAGATTACACACCTGGACCAGAAGGACCTGAAGGACCAGAGGGGCCAGAGGGACCCAAAGGCCCACTAGGACCAGAGGGACCAGAAGAACCGGAGGGACCCAAAGGTCCGCTAGGTCCACTAGGACCAAAGTCACCAGAAGGCCCGCTAGGTCCACTAGGACCAAAATCACCGGAAGGACCGGAGGGGCCAGAGTCGCCAGAAGGACCGGAGGGGCCAGAAGGACCACTAGGCCCGGGAGCCCCAGCACGGCCAGGAAGGCCAGTAGCACCCGGAGACCCTGCGTAGAAAAGAGAGTTGCACAGGACTATTTGAATCGCTGTAAAACTCAGGGATACATCCATCCTCCAACTGACCTCCAACAAGGACTTGACCAGCAAGCATACTACACTGCCATCCACTCGTATATATATGTGGTTGCTATTAAAACACGCACCCATTGGAAAATTGCAGCAGGGCTTCCAATGACAGCAACACAATTGATCATGCAGGCCCAATCATGCCTGCTTGTTGTCAGGTTTTCTCTTGATTCGGATTCCGGCCCCGAAGTCACCAGGAGGAGGTCATGCCAGCAAATATTGGCTAAGAATGCACAAACATGCCAGGCCATCTGACCCACAGAGCCATAAAACTTACATCATGTCTCACTACTGGCTTCATTCCCTCGTTTCAACCACAACATTACAGCATCAGCAGGACTACTCTAAACGCAGGAAAAAAATGTACCACGACATGAGCGGGAATACTTTCTGCTGCTCTACTTGATTGACCAGCATGTACGGGGCAACAGATCACTTCTTATTGTTACATTTCATGGTATGCCATAGCAATAAGTGCATAGGCCCCGCACCTCAAGCTGTCACAAAGAACAGCGAGGTGGAACAGAATACGGGTAAATTTTGGCATGTATGACAACATATGCCTAGAGATCACTTCAATGCACTCTAGTGTATGTCTGCCGAGCTATTAGCTATTACACTCGTACCTTTTAGGCCTAGAGGACCACGAGGACCTGCAAAGCACACATACCACATGCAGCACAGCAGTGAGGTAGAGACTGACAAGGTCGGGAGCAGCAAGTGCGGCAACAGCCAAGGTGAAACTCGTTCAACAGGTCACTCACTGCAAATAAAAGCCACTATGCAAGGAGATGTGTCCTATCAAGGGTTCTCACCTCTGCAAAACATGCAGTGTCGAGCAGGCATGCAAGAGAAGGAGCCACCAGAATATGGCAATTGGACCAAAAATAGCAGGTGCAGAGGTAGAATGGAAGATAGTGGCCAGTTGTTCTACACCATCACCAACATACAGTATATTGTCCACTCCTACCTGTCAGCTCAATTCCCATTTAACTCCTGAACAAGGTAAGGGCTCTGTGTAATCCTTACACCAAGGAACCCTTCCCACAATCCCACGCTGGAGAACAAGGATGGGATTCAGATGGATGAAGAATGTGAGAGGTTCATCTATGGCTCATGATGTACTGTAGCAATCCACTGGGTTCTATCATACGCTGCACCTAAAACATACTACCCTGTTGATAATGCGGAATGGATGGGCTGTGCACAGCATATAGTTTTAGGGACCAGGTCTCCCGCTGTTGGGATCATCATGTAGTCCCTGTCCTTTCAAGTGTAGCAGGAGACCAGCTTCCTCTGCACGATAGTCTTACCTCTTGCACAAGTCAGTACCACGGGACCGCCTCCAGAGCAATGAGCAGCAGCCCCACTTCCAGCAGGTAGGGTATTGGGGGCTCTTGTCATGCCGGTAGCTTCAAGAGCGGCCTTTGCAGCAGGTACAAACATGGCATATGATTGGGGGCTCCTTTCCTGACATGAGGTCCCTTTGCGAGTGGAAGTGTTCCGGTTTCAGTTCATGCAGGCAGTGCGCGAGCGGAGTAACACAATCCATGGTTGAAGGGACGGAGGATGAATTTCAGCGAATGTCAAGCGCTCGCCTTGTGAGCACCATATATGCAATGTATGCTCACTTTCGTGTTGAGATTTAGTCGAGATCAAATACCATCAGGAAGGTGAGCGTGGAGTCATAGTTGGCCGGTTGATTCGACTGCTAAAGTATGGTTTACAGGTAAGAAGAGGAAAAGCCAGCAGCACAGAAGGGCTCACCCATAAATAAAAGCACATATGATTCCATCGAATGGTCGGAGCCCATGCCCATGCTTACTTGTGCGCGGAAATATGCCTGGAAGTGAACTCACAGTCTGCCCGGGAAGTGAAAAGGTGAATGGCAGAACCCAATCGAGAGGCCCGACAGGGCAAAGAAGAAGAAGAAGAAGAAGAAGAGCACCGCCAGGCTAGTTGAGTAACTGAGGAAGAGGCAGAGCCTCTGCCACAGTCCCAGCAGGGCACATACAGGGCACATACACCAACTCATCTGATTTGTAAGCACCGCGTTAAAGCATTCAAGACATCACTACTCGTATGTCTGCGGCAAATTGCAGGTGGGCTCTATAGCGCGTGCATCCTGCCAGGGTGGCAGCTGCTGAACGCCTTCATGTTTCCACTGTCTGGCTTGGACGGCCACCAAGTAATACTACGAATGATCCCCTTTAGCTTCTACTGCCACCACCTGCTTACCTCATAAGGTGAAGACGCCAGCACGTCCCGTGTCCTCAGGCAATGTGCGGTCACCACAAGCATGAGGACATACGCCCCAAGAATTATCGGCCGACCGCACGGCAGCAGGCCAGATGCTGAAGTAAGAGGCATTGTGATCCTCATGGCGGGCAGTCTCGCGTTCACAATCATTGCCAGTAGTGATAGTACCTACATACAGCGCAGCAGCATCATGCCAGGGAGTAAGCAAGCCTGATTGATGTGACAGGTGCTCGTACTAACGTACACGTCTTCAAGAAGGCTGCATGAAAGGCAAACCCAGCCAAAATCTACTCACCACAAACGGCTTCTAGGACCTCACGAGAGACCTTTCGGCCAGGGTTAGTGCAGCCAAACCACACCAACCCAAACAAGATCCTGGGATTGACCAGCGAGAAGCATGTTTCAGGGACCAGTGTCGTTGGTAGCGCTGCCAATTAGGTGCCTAAATCAGCAGAAATTTGCTACTGAGTCTACACGTATCGCCAGTCACTCCCATCGGACTGGGGATTCTTAACGGGGCCGCCTCTCATTTTCTTGGGTCAGACTGTGCTCGTCACCATTCTCTATAGCATCGCCCTGCCACCGCAATTTAGCCCTGGCCCTGGTTGTCGCCGTCCCGGTAACTATGCGAACTTCACACTCGTGGCCAGGTACAAGTGACACGTGCCCTGAATGGAAAACATTTCAAGAATATAATGCCTCATACGTAGTACATGAATCCTGTGTCAAGCAGCTGGGACCACTTGCATACATGGGGCGATCCACGCCTACGGCGGAGTATCCATGCTGAGATGAGAGACCTCGCTTCAAAAATAAGAGATAGCACTCGCTGAAGTCGAAACCTCCTTAAGGATGACAGGATAGATAGGCCTCCAAATGATACTCTCGAAGCAGCTGCTATCATCGGCATTGAAGTGAGAGGATAAACGGATGTCAGTAGCATGCAGGCTACAGGAAAGCCTTCAATGAGGAGTGGGCGGAAGCCCACCCACTCACCATAGGTTCACATCGGACACAAACTGTAAGGGCTCCGTGTACTCTTTACACCAAGGAACCCTTCCCACAATCCCATGCTGGAGAACAAAAACATGAGCCAGTGCTGCCAGACTATGTCCCATGCCCCCAACACTGCGCTTGAGACCAGGGTAGCAGTCACGGTCAGATCTGTCTGCTCGTCTCACCACCTTAAACCCTGCAGACCAACTCCATCTTCAAACAAGCATCAAGTTCTGCATACTTCCTAGTCAAACAAGTTCTGATAAACGTGACCACCAAACACCACAACCACATGCCTCCTTGCCACCATACTAGAGAATGAGATGGGCGATAGATGGGGCAATCTGCTTAGCCCCAGAGAGGAGCTAAGCAGATTACAATCCACAGTTCACATGCAACCTACTAATAAACCCTAAATCCGATGCATGTAACTGTCACACAAAAACCCCCTAGAAATGGATAGCATAAGCACACACGGGTGGGAGGGCGGGCAAAAGAACGCAAGCCGCAAAGTCACAAGCTCACACTGACTGCCAAGCAGAGGCCAACCAACACAACTCTGCCTGAGCAATGCAACTGCCTTAGTATCTCAGAATGTGTCAACATTCAACCGACGCGCTGGTGACTACTCACTCAGATCACACTTTATGTTTTAAGAACATAAAACCAGATCTGTCTGCTCGTCTCACCACCTTAAACCCTGCAGACCAACTCCATCTTCAAACAAGCATCAAGTCCTGCATACTTCCTAGTCAAACAAGTTCTGATCTGAACGTGACCACCAAACACCACAACCACATGCCTCCTTGCCACCATACTAGTGAATGAGATGGGCGATAGATGGGGCAATCCGCTTAGCCCCAGAGAGGAGCTAAGCAGATTACAATCCACAGTTCACATGCAACCTACTAAACCCTAAATCCGATGCATGTAACTGTCACACAAAACCCCAACCTTCCCCCCAATCTAATCACACCATCACATGCACGATTCACACCCCAGGACGCCGGAAACCAGGCTTCTGCAAAAATGCATTCTGCATGGCTACCGAAACCCTCTGCCGCTGCGCAGATGACAAAGCGACATACAACAACCAGCAATCAGACGACCAGCCACCCTGGAGCCGAATAAAGAGAGGATCAACCCCCGCCTGAAACGCTGCAGTAGCACCACCCCTCCGAAGACTATGCCCGGAGAACTTATGAGGATCAAAACCTGCCAGGCTTAACCACTCCTTGAGCGTAGCCACAAAGTAGCCATATTGCAGGGGCTTCAGCCGGCCATTGCCATTGAGCACAAAGCAAGGTGTGTCAGGGGTGGCAGGAACTAACTGAAAATACCGCTGCAGCCAATACACTGGATTTAACAAGCCACCAGGGACACCCTTGATCACAATAGTGTGAGGCCCAGTGTTGTACTGAGCCGTTTTTGAAAAATGTACCGTAACTACAATAGCATATGCAACTGGGTCAATGACTACATGCTTGCGCAACAGGAGCAAGTGCGGCACCAACAACGTGGATCCACCTACGCACACATGCGACTTCCTGAGAAAAGTATAAAAGCAAAGCAAGATGGCACACCACACACACACCGCCTCAGATGTGGAGGGGATGAACGGCAACATAGCAACTAGCATGTCTGCTGTGATGGCCATCTCCTGATTGACAGGTACTCCACATAAACGCTTCAGGCCCTTAAGCACACGAGGGAGATGAACCCAGGACTCCCACACACTAGCTGGTAATATCCCCAATGCCATGCACTGATGCTTTAAACCCGACAGGTAAGTGCAGATGACCCGTGGGTTGCAAGAGCGGCTGAGAAAGGAGACATACCAGATGATGGCCCTCTCACAGGGCTGAAAGCAGCAATGCACCAGACTAAACACAAGGCAAAACCTCACCCAGTACTTCCAATGGGCTTGGTACTCCGCCTGGGTGGAAGCTGCAATGTCAGCAGCCTCAAACTCCAGTGAGCGCTCTTCCAAGAGGCGGGTAGCCGCAGTGTCAGGTAGATCTACAAAAGGTACACATACGTACACAAATCATTCCGACTCCAATCCATGCTGTACTTTGAAACAACTCCATACTCCATGAAGGCATCCCAATGACACCGTGAGAGCGCATCAGCAACCACGTTGCGTGCACCTGCAATGTGCTTGGCTGTAAGGCGAAACTGCTTAACTAAGGAGAGAGACATAAGCTCCTGCAGCCACTCCCCCACTGCAGGTTGCTGCCGAACCCCACGCATGATCCATGCTTCACAACTCACATTGTCTGTCCTAACTCGCCAATGCTGTCCAGCCATGTAGTCGCCAAACAACCTACAGGTGACAGAACGCAAGCCGCAAAGTCACAAGCTCACACTGACTGCCAAGCAGAGGCCAACCAACACAACTCTGCCTGAGCAATGCAACTGCCTTAGTATCTCAGAATGTGTCAACATTCAACCGACGCGCTGGTGACTACTCACTCAGATCACACTTTATGTTTTAGGAACAGGAAACCACAATGGTTTTAGGGCTCGACACACCTCACAGTAGACTTGGAATCAAGATAGAATGCAGGAGCCTGCAGGCAGGGCACATCTTGGAGTGCACTGGGGCCGTGTGACAAATGCCAACCACAGGCTAGCTCTGCTTCAGCCCGCAATGTCACTCAGGCAATCACACAGAAACCATGACGTGCCCATGCAATGTAGCTTTGCCCTGCCGTATCACATGCCTTGCACCAAATCTTGCCATGTGTGACCAAACATCTTATCAACAATGCCATCGATCCAAGCACATCAAACACGACTGATCAATGAAGCCCCACAATACCACACCAACTACCATGACAACAATCCAGTAGACACCAACCCTGCATGCTCCCTAAGCCAGAGGCTTAACCAAAATTACTGCCCAGGCAGACACAGCAATCTCATGCAGAGCCAGAGAACTACGCAGAGAAAAGAACTACGCCAGATGTAACATAGTTAGCTGATAGTCGTAAGCAAGCTAATAGCTGTAGTGTAGCCATATCAAACCTACCAATTGGTACTGATGTAGGGTACCTGCAACCTAGTCAACAGCAGTTCTGTGCAGAAACTGTACCGACGGAGTGCTGCCGCCTCAGCAGCCACAGAGTTACCAATTACCAAATGACCCCGTCAAAGCGGGGCGCCGGTGGGGGCAGCGCCACCCACAAGGAGCCAACTTAGGCTCCAACGGCATACTCAACTCCCTGTCCAAAACTCACACCATGGCTGCCACGAGCCCACCCTAGATCCCGTTGCTAGCCAATGTATGTCAGGCCAGCCCATTTTGACTTGCCATGTGCTGACCAGTTGACCCAGTCAAAGCAAGCCAAGCAGTTTAATGCCTTGCTCAGGGCTCAGGGCACAAAAGCTGATGCACTGGCCTCATCATTCAAACCTTAAACCTCAACCCCTAACCCTGAACCTCACCAAACCGTAAGGCAAGAATACCCACACCATACATGCACAATACCCAGAGTGATACACCGGACCACTACACCCCAAGAAGACTCCAGAATTTTATGAGAACTACACCAGAGCTAAATATCCAATCCATGAAGAACACAACATACCATGCGGCACACAGTGTAACACCAGTGTAGACCATCAAACTCCAAACGCCGAAATACCAGAAATTTTCACTCCTTGCTTTTCCCAAGCTCACCATTTGGACACCAAACTGCCCACACATGCTGAATCCCTCTCGAAGCTGGAAGGCGCACAGGAGCATCAAGCTTGCACCCTAGTAGCTCCCACAAGTGACACCCCAGGATATCCAGGTCAAACTTAGGCCAGACACCTTGTTGAGGCAAACATGCTGCTGAGACCCAAGTGGATGACAACAGCACTGAGACAAAACTAAGCAATGACACAGCAGCAATGCTCATGCACTCTCCAGCCATGCAACAGCAGCTTTATTGCAAACCCCAGCTCAGGCCCCTCAACACACTCTGGCATCATATATACATAAGATGGTTGCCCAACCACCGACAAGCACTCAATGGATGGATACCCATCAGACCCAATTCATAGGCCACAAATCCCTAAGCCCCAATACTATGAGCATCCAGCTCCCGAGCATCTTGCCCTCAAAACAGCCGAGCAAGCGCTACTAGTGGGCCCCAACCCTCATCAGCCCAGCTATGGCGCATAGGCATCCTGGCCCTAATCAGCTGATGCTCAGGCTGCCTAGGTGCATGTGACCGGGCCACTGCCTTCATGTCAACCACCATGCAATCAAGACCGTGCGTTTGGAACCCAAGGCGTTCTGAAAGGCGGGTAAATCAGGGAAAAGCAGGAAAAAAACGGGAATCTGCCATGTGAGGATGGATCGCACTTGTTGGCAAGCCCATTGGCATGCGCGCAGTACCACAGTTCACCGCAGGAGACGTGGCAACTTAGCCACTACATAGAATACAAACAAACAACAACTGAAGGTGTGGCTGCATACAAATGAAGGCAGCTAGGTCAAAGCAACTAAACACACCAGGGTCAAACCCATTTCCCTACTGAAAGGAACATGGAACACCACATGCATACATAAATGCCATAAGAACTAAGACATAAGTACCTAAACCTATCATAAACAGTTTAGCTGGGATAAGGTGGGAAAAGCTGGGATGAAGTATGTCACTGGGATCACACAATCACACAGAACCAAGATACGGTATATTGATAACATTCCACCAGTAGGACGTATCTGATCACGTCCAAGCACATATATTGATGATGCAGAATACTGGCGCCCAAATTGCTACCCATCCAGAAATGCATGCAGCTAGGACACTTCAACCAAATCCTCACCAGGGATGTCATGCAGAAGGATGTAATCCATAGTGGCCTGACACCCGTCGGTCTTGTCACCGACATAACCTTTCATATGATTGTACTCAAGAGGTCGGAGAATAAGCATGTGGCATAACATCACCAGTTCATCTGGTGATGCACAACTCTGGCATAACATCACCAGTTCATCTGGTGATGCACAACTCTGGCATATACATCTGGCAATTCACTCTATCTGACAGACACAACTGGCAACAAGCTCTGGCACATAAACTTGGCATCATACTCTAAGACGTAAAGCCCTAAACCACATCATCCCGAGCCTCTTGGTCCAGCTTCTTGACTTTATAATAGAGATCAGCACTGCTGCTTGGACACCCAATCCTCATAAGCCCAGCTAGGGAGTGAGCCTAGGAATCCTGGCCACAGCACTTGCGTTGGCTTCACTGTGTGATGCGAGCCTGCCCCTTCCTCACGTCAACCACTACCAGGCCATTCAATGAGACCGTGAAAACAGCACCGGCAAGGCAACCCCAAAGGCAACATAAAGGAAGATCAGAATTCTGCCGTCCAAACAACCCTGCCCAGAAAGCACCCACATGCACATTGTCATGATTGCACCATAACCAAAAACCCAACTTGTATGGCTTCAAAGCTACCAGGATTTGCCCCATGCCTCGGCAGCAGCCAAACGCCAGTTCTTCGACATTGACACTCCACCCTTGCATGAGGATACTCCCTAAAGCACCCAATCAACCTTGGTAACTGCCTGGGGCAGAGGGACAGCATAGACCGCATAGACCTGTACGCTGCCAGCAATGGATGTGCTAACGGGCATGCGTTCTGCCCAGCCGCAGCCCAGCTGCATGCAGCACTGGATGAACCCCAGGCTCCAGTGACTTCAACACACTCCAAACAAACAGCGGGGGTGCGCTTGGCCTGTCCTACACCTCCAGCAAGAGAAGCTGTTTACAAGGCATTGCTGACTTGTACACTGGCCCACTCCTAAGAGTAAGCTTACATACATGTGGCCTGTGCATAATTGTCAAAAAGATTGGTGGTAGGACACTTGGACAGGCATTGGTTCTGGCCAGTATATGAAGACGTTCCAAGACCAATGATAACGTCCTGAAGCCGGTTCCACAACATCCTTTGGAACCAGAACTGGACTTCAAAAGAGGCCTCTGGAACCGATATTTTCCAGGGGGCCATGCCATGTCGATGCGCAGCATCGACCCAGGCAGGAGGCGGGGGTCCAGGGGGGAGGAACAGCCCCCCTGGTGGGGTCTGGGGCGAAGCCCCAGGAGCCAGCGATAATTCCCACTTATAACCATCAATTGTACAATGGAATTTGCTATTCTTCCACTCAGAGGGTTATCATACATTTAGTAAGAAACTTGCTGGAACCAGCATGTGACATGTTGGCCAGAGGGTGGCCCAGGGCTGGAACCAGGAACTGACATGTTTGGCATCGCTGGAACCGTGGAACTGGGCACAATTTGCCCTGGAACCGGAACCTGGAACCGGCTTCAGGACGGTACAATGACTGGTTGCCTCCGACAGCTTACGAAAGGTAGGAAATTCTGGCCGATGTCAAAACAGATGCAGAAACAGCTCACGAGGTACGTGCCCGTAGGGCAACTGACGGTAGTGAACTCGTCGCCGGTTCTAGCCAGGGTATTGGTGGCGGTGACAGTAGCAGCTGCGGCAAGGCAATAGAACAGATCAGTTTTGGGGCTTGAGCAGCATCCTGGTTGAAGCTAGTATACACCACGTTTGCTGACCAGGACGATAATGCTTGGGGCATGTGGTGATGAGGGTCTTGGAATGCGCAGTTCTTCGTCTTATGGCAGAGCTTTAAGCAGGCAGCGCATTTAATAGCACAAGCTGGCTAAAAGCTGGCTGACTGATCTATCAGACTATCATTCCTGCTCATATACTCACGCTAAGATCTAGTGTCCCGTGGTTATAGATGAAAGCTGTATGGGTGGTGGATGGCAGGACATCTCTGTTCACAGCTAGCCACTCCAAAATGAGATGAATTGAAGGCAACTGATCATGCCATCAAAGGCATATGGGTAACATATGGATCAGCAACCAGTGGCATAGAAAAGATCTTTAACTCGTAATGATCTATGGCGTAGGCTTGGCAAAGTGCCCTCTGATAGCCTATTGGGCATGGCTGTGCGTGAATCTTTGGCATCTTACGCAGGCGAGGGGGTTGGTTCTGCTCCTAAGAGCTGGGCTGGACGGTTTATGCATACAGTACGCTCTCTTTCTCAGGGTAGAGACGCAGATGGGACCATTGCAGAGTTTCTGGCAACAAATGGCCTAGCTGAGCCGGACAATGATAAACTTGCAGCTATTCCATGGCTTAAAGTGTGGGGTACTTGGGATACCATGTTGCAAGAGCCATGGGACAAGGTGGCCGCATATGCAAACCCCAGGCAATCTGTCAGCTCAAATTTGATCAAGCTTTCCACATATCATTCGTGGTTTATGACGGGAGACATCCCTCAGGAGGAGTTAGAGGCTGGCTATCCTCAGGGTATGCCAAGGTATATCAGGCACACATCAGGTATCCCGTTTACTTATGTGAAACAGTTAATGCGGTTTCGTACTGGTGCACACCATCTTGCTATTGAAACTGGGAGGTGGGCTCGTCCCAAACTGCCAAGGCAGCATCGTGTATGTTCAAAATGTTCTTGCACAGTGGTTGAGGACGAGGTACACTTTCTTTTTGAATGCCCAGCATATGATAGAATTCGTGAGAAGTATAATACCGTTTTGTTTGCACAGTTTGGAGGTTGCCAGGAAGCTTCTAGTACAATGAAGCATAATTCAGACAACGTGAGATTGTTCATGGACCAAGAGCCAAGTTTCCAAGTTGCAAAGTTTGTTTATGAATGCATGGAATTTCGGAGGTCGGAGGAATGTGAGGACTATAATCCTTACTTTGATTTGTCATTATTCGGGGATGAATGGCAAGGTCGTATTTTCGATACCTTTTCTTCTGGACCAAGAGGTGATATTGCTGAGACATTCACTTCTGATGGACCAGGTTCCAGTATTTCTGCCCATGGAGCCTAGGTTGGCTCCGTACGGGCGCCCCCTTTGAGGGGCCATGATGTAATCGTAATCGTAATCGTAACTCCATTAAAAACCAGCTTGGCTTAGTCATTCTTGTATTGGAAAGGTCATCTGAACATTGCAAATGCCACAAGGGTGCACAAAGCGTCCTTGAAGGGACGCACAACGTAGCCCGTTCAGCAACCTGCCGTGGCTTAAGAGATAGGCACATTGGTAGTATACGACCCTCGGGACATAGAGGACATGGGCATGGCATCGTGCATGTGAGACATCGCACCCGGACCAGAAGGACCAGGACGTCCAGTCAGGCCAATAGGCCCTGTGTTCAGGAGAGAGTTGTCACACAAAGCTGATGTATTCGTTGCCATAAAGCTCAGACATACGATAAATGTGAGAGACTTGGTGGTTTCCCAGGAGTGCATAAAGCTTACACATCTATGGTTCAGCAGGCATGCTATGACACATTCATCGATAAAATGCTGCCGAGGACTTGCAGGAACAGCAGCAAAGTTCATCATTATGCCACCCGTGCCTGCTGTCAGGCTACTTTCTCCATTACAACCCAAACCCTAAACCCTAACCTTAACACCTGAGGCCCAAATTGTAACTCTAAGCAGCAGAGGGCCTCATCATGCAGCACCGTGCCTGTCTGCTGCCAGGTGACTCATATCAATCACTTCACTATCCCATAGTCACAAGGAGGAGGTCATGGCAGCATATTTTGGCTAACATTGCACAATCATGCCAGGCCATAGGACACGCAGAGCCATATTAACTACCCCTATCTCACTGAGTGACTCATTCACTGGGTTTCTGGGTTTAATGACAATACTACAGCAGAGTTGAACAAGGACGGCGACGAATGAACTGTAGAGGAAGACTATGTCTAGTTATATTTTTGATCATGACTATGCGACTGATTACCAAGCTGATGCGTCGGACCCCAACACCATGCATCAGCAGCACTTCACCACTTTCTAGTCTCATCTCTCCGTTATCTTTCATGTCAATCATGACTGTGCTGCTCTGTTGGACTGGCTGAGTTATAGTGCTCTGGAACAGGTGGTTCTCACTCACTGAGCCTAGGTACTTCCTGAACAGTACGCCACAAGGTGTCTGCATAGATATCCATGTACACAAGTTATCCATGACCAGGTACAGTCGGGCACTAGAGATCCATTCATTCAGTTGCAGCTTATTCTGTCAGCTACTGTACTCTTACCTCTGGGGCCAGAAGGACCTGCAAAAGACAGTACCACAGCACAGCAGTTGAATTAGCAACAAGGACATCCAAGAATAGCAACTGCTGCCACATTCATAGTCAATCTTTCAATCACACTTGGCACTTGATGACCATTATGCAAGGACATATGTGCCAGCGCAGCGTCGTGTGGTCTCTGCCAATCTACAAATCCAGCATGCAAGAGCCAGAGGGGAAGGAAGGTTGCGGGCGCAAAGGCAGCAAGGGCAAAACTTGGCAAATTGCCTAAAAGCTGGCGGCAAACAGTATACTGGCCAAGCCATAAGAGTTGTGTCCCTTATTCATAATTCAAAGGAATTCTTACTCTGGAGAGTCCCTTGCACCTTGAAATTGATCGGATATGTCTGAATCTACTGGTGACCTACTGACACTAGAATGAAGGTGAGATCAAGTGTCTGTCTTCCACATATCCATCATCATGGAACCCATATTGCCAGTACTACTAATACAAGCCATTGGACGTGGGGGGTTCAGTCGCATTTGCGAGTCATATGTGTTACCACTGTAGCACCAACAGCCTTGGCAACTGCACAGGAAAGCATCTGTTCCTTGCACCACACTGTCAGACTGTCACAGTGTATGTACTACAATGGCGCCCTGGCATGCTAACCCTTGTTAAAAGGTTATCCAAGCACCCTAATTGATACGTGGCGCCAGCATGCTTCGGTTGGAAAGTGATTTGCAACCCGTGACAGTTTAAAGTGCTTATGGCAACCCGCATGCGAGCAATCATAATGTCCCTATGGCATGCAGCAAGGATTCTGCATGCCAGCTGCAGTTGGCTGGACGACCACACTATGATTTATACTATGATGCGGGATGGATGCGCTCGCTCTGCACAGGCTCTTTCTTGATGCGGTTTGCTCGCTCGGCTTAGCACGTATTCACTGCTGCTGTGCAATCAAGTGCAGCAAAAGCCCAGCGTCCTCAGGACGATCCTGATCTTACCTCTATGCGCGGTTGAGCCAGGGCGGGTACTGGAGCCCTGTGTCGTGGCTGTAGCTTGGACATCCTGTGCAGCAGGTGCAGGGCTTGACATGTGAAAGGGGCTATGATTCTTTCTAGCTATAGGCCCGTCTGTGAGAAAAAGTAATCGTTTGCCACTTAAGTTTGCAGGCAGTGCGGATCTGGCGTAACGCAATTCCATTATCTTCGAATGATATATTCTAGTGGCAACCGCATTGATCCCTGGAATTGCATGTACTATGCATGCAATGTATGCTCACTGGTATTTCACTCAGGATGATAACAAAAAAAAAACCAATTTTAACGTCCGGGTCCAAGACCGGAAGTCAGACTGACTCATCGGACGGCCTTGCGGCGACGGTGTTGCCCAGTTGATCAGACCGTTAGCCCATTGAACAGACGAATCCATTGTCTAGGCAACGCGGATACCTGTAACCTTTTTCTTGAGAGGCCCCGGCTAAGGGCGGCGAGGAGACCGGGATTCGAACAACATATCAACATCAGTGATAGATGTGAGCATGGCTTGATCGCAGGTTGATTCGATTCACAATGAGTTACTAGAGTTTGTTGCTCCCAAAGTCGGTAAAAGGAGCCAGGGCAACAGGCACAGAAGGCCTCATTGCAAAAGCGCATACATGACTCATTGAATGAAAGCCCATGCAAGCTTGTACACCGAGTGAGACTGAGCAGTCTGCTGGGGAAGTGGAACGTTGAACAGCAGAGCGCAACCAAAAGGGCTGACAAGTGACACACAGAGCTCTGGCCGTTTAATAGAAAGATGCGTTCAGGTATCAAGGCTTTCACAACTCGTATCTGAGCGACACTTTGCAGTAAGTGGCTTCCCTAGAAGGTACAAAAGGTGGACAGCTGAGTGATAACAAGTCTCGCTGGGCCGGGCTTGAAACATATTCAGAGGTAATGAAACCCTTAAGAATCGTTAGGGTTTTATCACCTCTGACATATTAGTGAGAAACCGAGTCTTACAGCAGCTGCCACCACCTGCTTACTTCTTCAGATGAAGACCCCAGCATCTTCCGTGTCCTCAGGCAATCCGCGGTCACCAGCAGGTGAAACATGCAGACGATGAACGCCATAAAGAGTAACGGGCGACCGCACGGCAGCAGCAGGCCAGAAGCCGAAGCGCGAGACACAGCGGTCCTCATGCTGGTCAGTTACGCTCTCAGTAATGTCAGCAGAAATAGTACCTGCATAAAGCGCAGGAACATGACTGGAAGGGAGAACCAGCCAAAGACTGCTCACGGCAAAGAGCTAAGAACTCACGAGGGACCAGATCGGTGACAGGGTCAACGCAGCCAAAGCACATTAAACGGAACCAGAGCCCGGGGATTAACAGGAAGACGCATGCCTTTGGAACCAGTGGGTAGCAAGTATTGCCAATCAAGTGCTTAATCATACTATGGAGTATGGAGCAAAAACGCCAACAACTACTATTAGTTGCGCTAGGGTTCAGAGTGGGAAGTTCTGAGTGGGGTTCTGGCGGGCGCAACCACATGCCCAGGCAGGCGCAATCTGCCACGAATTTTTGACCTCCCACTATCCAACTGCTGATGGTGTGGCTGCAAGGCCGGAGGAACTGGGTAAGAACTATCACTACACTTGCACCCTTGCTCCGATGTGCTGACCTGCTTTCACCGCTCCGTCAGCGAAACCGTTTCGCCGTATCAGTTACTTTGCTGATAAGGGCCTGCAAGATCGTTTTCGCAATAGGGCTGTGCATGCGAGTTGCAGAATATGCTGTTTAGCGGCATATCACAAAGTTTAGCTGTCAGAAAGGATGAATAACATAACCTAACATAACAAACATTTAAGGTGTGGCACTAACCGCAAAGGGCTGCTAGGTCGAACCGACCAAACACACGAATAAATGCAAGAGCTATACTACCATCGGAAAGTTTAGCTGTTACATCATGTCCGAGCCATACCTACTCAACCCTAGCGAGGTATTTGAACAGTCTGCTTGTCATGGGCAGCTCATCATATCCGGCCAAAGCCCTGGCTCCGTTCCCTGACCATACACTATCAATTGGACCCTTTACCCTGGCATGTCACAATCTCTACATACAAAATTTCCAGCCGGTGCACTCAGTGATCTATCTCATATACAGCAATTCAGCTGTCGTTTCCTCCCATTTACTCACCCCCATACACCTAAGAAACTGGTTGGAGTCATGTTTGGCTCCTGCACGGCCCGGAGGGCTGTGCAGTGGTCTCAATTAACACATACAACAATTCCCTTCACAAATCACAAGCATGTTCCGGCGCTCCACGACTGCTGTACACTCATCCTTCTATCTCTTACAGAACCGTAGGTACCGTGCTCAATAAAAGTCGAGCGATGACAACAAACAAGTTGCACTTGCAGTGGCATAACACGAGATCTGCAAAACAGTCGACTGGTCAAACCCTCTGTGGTCGCCGACTTCTTGCCTTCCCTGATGGCATCGTGCTGGCTTGCAGCCATTCATCTTCTTCCCCTCCAGAAGACGCTGCTGCTTGCTGTGCACTCCCATTCTGTGCCGCACTCTTACTGCCCACCGCAGCAGTTCCCTCCTTAGCACTCGTACTCTGTCCCCCAACCCCAGCGCTAGCACTCACGCTACTGCTGCTACTACTACTGCTGACAGTCCCTGCCCCAATCTGCAGAATATCTGCTACAGCAGCTTTCTGCCAAGCTGCCAGTGCTATCAATCCCAGGGTTGCCAGCATAGGCACATGGATGCCATTGTGGTCGTGCTCTTGCTGGTGGTGCTCCTCTGCTGCTGCTTTGCTACTGCTGCTGCCCCCGCCTGCTCCCAGGAATGCAAGCACTCCAAGGTTCGTGTCTGTGTCTTGTACCACCTGCAGCAAGTGTACAGAAATGCGGGGTGACACTTTTGTTGAAAACCACAATCCACAGACTTAACATTTGGCTCCACAGAAGGCACAAAGGTACATAGAGGCTACACATGAGACGCAAAGATACAGGGCAGTCTGCTTGGACTCATGTAGCGGGTGCTGCACAGTCCAATGCTTCGCCAATGATCACAGTTTATACCATGAGTTGTGTCTGGATCTGTGGCTATGTGTTGGTGTTTTTGGCTCTATGAGCGTTCATTGGCTCTCATGGGATTGCCCTTCTGGGCTAGTTGGTAATCTGGTACCGGAATCTTATATAAAACTCCATCCCCTTGGCCAGGTTGCATGCACATCTCCATCTCCATCCCCATTTCCACCATGATAAATGCTACAGGGGCTCTACACATTGGGCCAGGCTTCTGCAGACGGTGCATGTGCCCTCACACTATCTGCTGACCACAAGGTGGCACATGCCATGGACTCTTCAAGAAGAAGAAGAACAGCTACGCCAGGCTAGTTGAGTAACTGAGGAAGAGGCAGAGCCTCTGCCACAGTCCGAGATGGACTCTTCAATTTTTATTAAGAGAGACCACTGCACTGCCCTCTGGGCCGTGCAGCACCCTAGCATGACGCCAACCGGGTTTTTTAGTGTGGTGTGTTGAGTAAGCACCAAAGCATGACCCCAAACTCTGTCTTAGTGGGGTGAGGTGAGTAAGTGCGAGAGATAGAGAGTCTCTTCATTTAAGAGTGCAATATGAAAGCCTATAAACATGCCCAACCATTGGTAACGGCCTTTGGTGCCTTTTGCTACACCAACCATGGACCCCTTTTTGTATGGCCTTGACCCTCGTTTCTGCATTGCTGCTGCTAATGGCATAATACACCTGGGCAAGACACACATTAACACCTGTATAATTCAATGCAGAAGCTGGTCCAAATTGCGGCACCCACCATATATGCTTAATTTCTCAGCATCTAATTACATCCTCCATCCACACCTGCCCTCCTGTCCTCAGTTCCCATTTCCGCAAAGTTCCTCCCTCCATATCCTTCTGCCAGCCCCACATTCTTGATTTTCTCCCATTCCTGGCCTGCCCCCTGCCCCCCCCCCCCTCTCTTCGCCTCTCCCATCCCCCATCTTCCTCCCATGCTCCTGGCCTGCCCCCTGCCCCCTATGTCCCCCCCCCCCCCCTTGTTTTCCCCCTTCCTGGCCAGCCCCCCTGCCGCCCCCCCCCCCCCTCTCCCCCCCCCCTCCTCCTTCCTCCTCCTGGCCTGGCCCCTCCCCCCTCCTCTCCTCTGCACCCCCCCCCCGACCCACCCCCCCTCTCCCCCTCCTAACCTGCCCCCTGCCCCCCCCCCTCAACCCCTCCTCCTGGCCTGGCCCCTGCCCCCCTTCTTCTTTTCACCCCCCCCTCACCTCCACCGCTATTTCCAGGGGTGTGCATTCCCCCTCTGCCACCGTCTTCACACACACAACCTTAAACACATAAACCCCAGGGATTAACCCCCTCATCTCCACAAACCCTGACGCATCCACCTTCCGGGTAGCTACCGCCCCGCCCCCTCAGCAGCGTAACCCGGGTGACCAGGAGCACGTAGCAGCTGAACAGCAGAAGGCGGCACTGCCCCTGGGCCAATTCTAGTGCAGCTGTCAGGGAGCTGCCTTTGCTGCTTGCCTTGGTCACTGCTGTGAAGTCTGCACCCCGTGAGTTCAACCTCACCGAGGGTCACCTACACACCACAGAAAGTTCATGGCGGTTACACCACAAGTTCTCCCTACAGCACCTATGGGGCCATGGTTGGGGTGTTTCCATGGTTGGCAAATTCTTAGGCATTTATTCACATGATGCAACAGCTTCACCAGTCGTTTAGCAATCCCTGGCTGTCACATGATAGACTCAGGTTCGATTCCTTGTCACGTCATCTCTATAAAATCATAACTTTACAACAGCTTCACCAATAACGCTATTGACATGCACCTCAAGCATGCTGACATGCTCACATTGGCAACTGCTCATAAGATCGCCTCGTTCTTTGGGAATTTATTGGCCTGAAACTCTAAAAATGACCACAGGCAGGTTTCGAACTCTGCTTCAGGTTTCTGCCCCATGCTATCCTGCTTGCTGCAACCTCAAAGCTACACCGTCCGCAGCCTCTGAAGCAAAACCCAAAGCCTCATCCCCAAAAGGTCACCAAAAGAAAGGAAGTAGCCATCTTCACTCCTAGCCCCTCCCCCCCTCACCTCCATCACTTGCGGGTGTGCACTAGTGACCTTCCCATCCAGTGTCACTCGCACCTCATACTTCCAGGCTTCAAACCCCCAACCCTGTAACCCCCATCCTCCCCGGTGACACCCTTGGCACTCGGTGACCCAGGTGCCCCTACAGCTTCCACTAGCACGCCTGCTAGAGGACTGCCACCAATACTGCGGACGATGCCTGAGATGCCCCATGCAGTCTTAATAGCTGTGAAGTGCAGCTGGGGGTCGGCTCCATCTGCTGAAAGCCACCACTTGTGCTGTGGCGGGCTCAAAACGATGCTCCCTAACAGCAGAAAAGGAATTTTGAGAGCGAATGTTGATAGGCAGATACCTGGGCAGGTGTCAGGTAAGGAACAAAGGCATAGCGCAACAACTAGTTGAGCTACTAGGCTGAAGCTCTGCTCCCCACAAGCAGGTGGTGTGTGGAAATTAGCAATGTTAAACAGTTTTGCTCCATCTGCTGAAACCACCACTTGTGCTGTGGCAGGCTCAAAACGATGCTCCCTACAGCAGGAAAGGAATTTTGAGAGCAGATGTTGATAGGCAGATATTATGCTCCAGCAAAACAAGATCTTTCATGTCCCTTCTTCATTCCCTTCACAATGCTCCCGACAGCAGAAGTATTTATGCAATGTACAGAAGGGTAGGAGAAGGAGCAACACCTTGTTGTCATAAAGTGCATCTGACACAATGCAACAGCACTACGGACAGTAGGAGTACCCAAGCTTTGTTCCACCTTGCTGTTCATGTAACAGCTTGATGTGCACTTCTGCTATGGCATCTCCTGCAAAGTTACCCCCATACCAAGAAACACCTTCTAGTTTCTGTCCAGCCTTATGACACTGCTGGTGAAGAAGAAGCAGTCCGAAGCAAATACATTGCAATGGAGTAACTAATGTCACGAGCTTCAAATGATAAAGTTACGACCATTGATGCTGTGCAGCAGCCTCACAAAAGTGCTCCCAAACCCAGGTTACAGGTGCTTGCGCAAAGCAAATGCCACGCCTACTCCCAAACATAGAAAAGAGTCCCGTCGCAGCTCTTCCGCCTGTCGCAGCTAACCGTTACAAACCAGCCAAATCAGGTTATGTATATGGACAGTTATTACCACACATGGCCTGCTCTGTGGCATACAGCTAAAGGAAGAAGGCCTACAAAGTGTCAGCAACCTTCCAAAAGGATGCCTCGACCAATCCAGCTACGGTATTTGGTGTAAGCCACGACCCCTCCTCTCATCAACTGGAAATTTGGAGCAATTATAATAGAAGCAGGGTTACCAGGTCATGTTAAAAGTTTATCCATCACCAGATATTCAAAGAGCCTTACCTGAGCAAGGGGCGGAGGTAGTATGTCCCAGGATATGTATTGTAGAAGGTATGAGTGCGGTCTGCGCCTAGCCGTGCATTGCTCTTGAAGCCCCCCTCGCCAGACAGAGAAAGGAAAACCTGAGAGGCGTCCTCACTACCCGGCAGGTCTACAGTCACAAGCACCTGCAAAGAAAGGAAGGTATGCAACGAGGTGGAACAAGATACGGGTTGTGTTCAGTGTGCAGCCACATATATATTTTCATGAGAGACCACTGCAGAGCCCTCTGAAAGGAGATCTGCAGCAAACAACAGGCATTGGCATTTAGATGTTGCTACCAGGGGCACTGGAACGCGAGGCTGGTGTATAACGGTTAACGTCGACAGGCACAAGGCTGCGTGGCTCTCTGCTACGGTCGGGAAGATCCTTCGGCCATTATATGAGATAGATCAAGGCACACCTTTCGGGCCGTGCAGCACCCGCCACATGACTCCAACCAGTTTGTTAGTGCGTGTTGAGAGAAACCGATATTGAGAGCTAGACGACGAGAGCGGAGACAATCAGAAGAGCGAGCGGAATTACATTTGGCCATTATGCATTACTCAACACTAATGGGCACTGGTGACAAGTAAGCTTCCTGCAGTAGGTTATATGTATGTGGTGGCACACAGAAGTGCTACTTTAGTAGGGTACAACAGAAGCAGAGGGAAAAGAACACCAATCAAGCTAAACGCACCCTCAGCACCTGTGTAGCCTACTCAAGAGAACCCCCCTGCTTTCCCCAAAGCTGTTGTTGCACTGCAAATGTTGTGTTTCTTCAAAAGCAAGCACTCCCATACAGCAAACCACCCCATATCTTGGCTGTACTGCTTCCTAGATGCAGGCTGAACTGTTTACGTGCTTTCACTACTTGCACTGCACTGCATGCAACATCCCCTACCCATGATCACCCTCCCCAGCTCCACCTTTTACCCATGCCTGGTTTTTTGGCTGGACACGCCGCCATCTGCCCTCCCTTTGGCTCCAGCCAGCATTCCTCTCCCCCCCCCCCCCCCCAATTCAATACCCCCACCACGACGCTTGGAGCCCTCTGCTGGCGTTTAAACCATAGCCCTGGACTTTAAACCTCCCATTCGATTCTGCACAGCCCACTAAAACTTAGATCCCCTATATTGCCACAGCCAAAAGTAAAACTGAACACCCCTATTTTGCCACAACATCCCACCCCACAACACCCCACAAACACCCAAATTTGCCACAATGCTATTCCGCTGCATGGCACAATTCACACTTGCACATAATTCACTTTTCTTGCCGTAATCTTTATCATTTCTGATTTCAACTTTCGTTAGCTGCATGCCAAATGTAGCCCCTCACACCACCCCCATCCTCTCAGCCCACCCTCCCACCTGAGCCTGCTTCTTGGCAGCAAATTTGAACACATGCCCCTCCTCTGACAGCAAGCTGAATTCATATCCAGGTCTTGACACTTCTGCTGCATAGGACACATCGTCATATAGAGGCCCCAGGTTGAACCTCCCATCAGAATCTGTGGTGCCTTTGAGTGCCACCTCCCCTGCCTTGCCCAATGCTGCTGCTGCACTGCGGCCCTTGTATGTCACAACCACATCAGCACCTGAATAAAGGAAGCAGTGGACAAAAACACCATTTTTCAGGGCAAAGTGGGTTCGGGAATGTGACTTTTTGAAGAGCCTGGCAAACATGGACAAAACAGCCTGCAATGAAAACACCCGTTTCCCATGGAGTTCTGTGATGCTTTGAGTAGAATAGTTGGGTCAATGCTGTCAAAAGAAAACAAATAAACAAAGAATTGAAGGTGCGGCTGCACCAAGGCAGCTAGGTCGAAACGACCAAACACACCGGGGTCAAACCCCATTTCCCTACTCAACGGAACAGGCAACACCACAGAAATGGAAAAAGGACCAACATATAATAAGTACCTACACACACTTATCAAGAGTGGTGCCTTGGTATGTAGTAGTAGCAGCTGCAAAGCAAAGGCAGGAGAAGAACAATTTGGGATTGCCTCAGCAGCAGCAGCAGCAGTGGTGGTACTTGGATGCTCCGTGAAGATGTATCTGGATGTATTTGGATGTATTTGAATGCTCCCATAACAGCAAGTGCCGAGCTTTTCCTGTATATGGTGGCTCTGCTTCGCCAAACCAATTGAATTGTTTAAAACCTATGTAGTAAGGTAGGGCTGTTTCATTGTGCTTACTGACATCCGGGGTTCCCTTGTCGCCTAAGAGGGCCCAAGTATGCCGCTTGCTAACAGTCTCGTTCACAAACCATGTGTCTGTGCTTGTAAGATTTGGCTACGGGCTGGATTCTGAGCTGGAGTGAACGCGAGGCTGGTGTCTAGCGGTTAACGTCGAAAGGCACAGGAGGTGGAGCTACGGGACCTCTTTGCTACGGTCGGAAGGGTACGTGGGGCATTGTGCATTACTGAACCCACGTGTCTGTGCATGGAGACCATCAGCATCAAGCAGCACAGGCAGGTGCTAAACAGCGAGGATTCAAAGCACCCAGTTAGTCTGTGGCCCAATATGATGGATAAAGCGCTGCCAAAGCGTCCCCCACACGGTTAGGGTTTGGAATTTAGGGCTTGTGTCATCGCGTCCTTATGATAAATCAGCTCTCTGTTACTAGCACTTTGGTACTAACTGATTGCATGCATCCTCCCTTGATATGATTTGATTGAGCTGCAGCCTGCCCCCTTACCTGCCACTGGTGGTTCTGTCTCTCCCCTCACCACCAGTCCAGGCTTCACCACAAAGTCATCCAATGCACTGGGACACTTGGCTCCCTTCACAGGACCCTGGAACAGCAAATGATGGCAAGCAGGGTTTAAGGTTTAAAATGCAGCAGACAATGGCAAGCAGGGTTTAGGGT
>OY744502.1:7474234-7588836 GCA_963556185.1 Pseudopediastrum boryanum | reverse complement strand
CCACTGATTTGGTTGTCTGAGGCAAAAGCAACAAGCATGGAGCAGGGGGGGGATCATGAGATTGGACAGGGGAGCATATCATAGAGACCCCTGGTTTGCTCTTTGTCTGAGGCAGCGACAGGAAGCAGCAGGGGGGGAGTGGGGGTGGGGGGGGGGGGGGGGGAGGGTCATCAGATTCGACAGGGGAGCACATCATAGAGGCCACTGCACATTCTCGAGCCTTCCAGGAAGTGCAGCAGCTGAGCATGACTCCCAACCAGTCTTTTGGTGGCCATGCAGGTGGTCGTGATCAGGAATATCGGGGTATTGGCCTGGGTTTATTTGGCCATTGGCATAGCTGCTCTTGTGTTTGGGGGGGGGGGGGAGATTCAGAGAGATAAAAAACCCCAGATAGCTGCTGAAATCACAAGAGGTGGAGACAAGCAGACAGTAGACTGGACTGGATAAATACCTTCCATTGCTAACTCTGGGACCATTTCATATGAGTAAATCCTAAACCCTAAACCCAGCACGACCCTTGGACCCTGCAGCCCCTGCCACATGAACAACAGGGGAGGCTGAGATGATCTATGTGGCTGGGTAGCAGCTGCGTATGGCTGACAATGACAGCGTACAACTCCCATATCTTAATCTTTATCTTGCACCTGCTGCTCCTCCTGCTGCTGCTGCTAAAGCCACCCTCCCAGACCTTCTCCTTCACTTGCTGCTGCTCCTGGACTGCTTCCACTGCTGCTGCTGCTCCCGCTGCTGCCCCCACAGCCCCTAACGTCCTGGTGCTCCCACTGCTGCTTTTACTTCTGCTGTTAATGCCAACCCCCCCCCCTACCTGCCCCTTCCTTGCTCCTGCCCCCACAGTCCTGGTGCTCCCACTGCTGCTCCCACTGCTGCTGTTGCTAGAGTACCCTCCCATACGTGCCCCTTAGTTGCTCCTACCATTGCTCCTCTCGCTGCTGCCCCCACAGCCCTGAATCCTGCTGCTGCCACTGCCGCTCCCACTCCTACTGCTGCTGTATCCCCAGCCTCCCATACATCCCCCTCTACCTGCTCCTGCTGCTGCCGCTGCTTCTACTGGCTGCTGCTCCTGCTGCTCCTGCTGCTGCTGCTGCTGCTGCTGTTAAAGCCACCCTCCCATACCTCCCTCCCCCTCACCTGTTCTTGCTTCCCCGCGGCTTGATCCGTCACCGTGATGGTTCTGCTGCTGCTAAAACGCTTATCCGTCATACCCACCCTCCCACAGAGCGAAACTGCTTCCAGGTTAAGGGGAGGTAACCCGGTGCTAGAAGGTGTCACTTGCACACCCGCTAGTGACCCAAAGGTGTGACCTTCTTTCTTTGCAGCCAAATCCAGGGCGCCTTCTTGGAGCTTGCTTAAGACATACTTGCCGCTGCTGTCTGTTGTTGCTGAGGGTTTACCGCCGACTAGTACCTGCACATCTGCTAAACCCTGACCGGTGTGGTCAACGACTGAACCGGAGATGCTGAACCCTACGACTGTAAATGGGGTTCTAGCTTCGGTAGGGGTTACACCCATGGTGATAGGCTGGTCCTGGGGTTCTATTTGGAAGGTACTGCTAGGGTCCGGGTGAGAAGCTGAGAGGGTGTACTGCCCACATGGGACACCAGGGAAGGTGTACCGCCCATCAGTACCACTAACAACAGAGCAAAGAGCGCCTGAGGCTGCATCTGCAGGGGGTTTAGTACTGCTGCAACCGACAGCTGTAGCTGGGATTTGATCTGAGGAGAGGGTGACACGGACACCTGCTACTGGACCGCTACGGCTGGTAACTGTGCCTGCAAGGCTGTAGCCTTGGATGACAAATGGCTGGGATATGGCGGTTGAGTCAAGGGTCAAAGCATGGCTGATCCTGGAAGGCTGCAGCTGAGCATCAGAATGTTCAGCTGCTACTTCATAGTCGCCAGGGACTAGACCACCGAAGGAAAACCTTCCTGCTGAGTCTGTTTTGGTTCTGAGGTTGCTGTTGCGAAGGCGGATGGTTATGCCTGCTCTGGAAGGTGCTGTTGCTGCTTTGCAACTGGCTTGAGCATGCGCTGCTTCGACATGGCCCGTAATCTGCAAGCCCGTTAGCTGGAAGTCGACATCCTCGCCTCCGTGACACTTTTCCGAGTCGCAAGTCACGCTGACTTGCGCAGGATTGAAGGTCCAGCCATGCTCCCCACTTGCACGAACTACGTAAGCTCCAGGCTCCGTGGGGACGAAATAGTAGCCGTTAGGGGCGCAGTCACCCTCGAAGAGCTTTACCCCATTGGGTGTTAAAACCTCCACGCGAATGGCTGACAAATCTGGCTGATCCAGGCCCTTGTTGCCAAGAGCCTGGCTGAACTCTTGGGAGACGCTAACAAAACCTCCTAAGCCTAGGAGGTCGCTGCTATAAGCGGTTTCAAGGAACAAAGCACCCAATACCAATGCAAGGGCAAAGGACGCACGATGCATGTTCGGGTAGAACCCCCCGTGGGGAGGAGGTTGGCTCCCGATCTGGGTTCGATGCCCACGGACCACGACCTCAACTATTCATCAGATTGCAGAGTACGGGATCTCGGTAAGCATTATGTATGTCTTGCTGACGCGCATGCATGAACGGCCAGACTCTGCAGGACCATCAAGTGAGAGAGGTCACTTGGGGTCGGTGCTCCGGAACTGGCGAATTTCTTTTTTGGCGGCCAAGTGATCTGTTCGGGTGAGACGTGAGACGAAGCTACTTATGTGCCGCGGCACAGCAGCTCAAGACAACGTTCCAGAATTGACTTCTTGCAAAAGTGAGTTCGCTTACCAAGTTGTTTCTCATTGACAAACGCTATTTTAAGCTTACATCCGTAGCGGAGAGAGGTCTTTCCGTGTTTGGCGTTTTGATCGCTCCAGGTGCCAAAAAAGGAAATTGGGACAAACTAATAGACCAAGCAGGACCTAGGCTGGATGCAGGCTCTTCAGCTGCATAAGGGGCAATGCTTGCGGCCGTCAGACAGCAGACCGGTCCGATGCAGACCAAGCGGGCTATCGTCGGGTCAGACCGGCATATCATTTGCACCTTCACGACAGAGATGTCAGGTAGGTTCTGTCATTGGTGTGGCTTGCAGCTGCAGCGTTGATGTGTATGTTCATGGGTTGTGACAACTCATGCACGGACACTGCATGGACACTTGACGCACCGCGTCAACACCTATTAAGCAGCACACGATGACTGACTGTTTGCATGAATCCTTGCTTTGCAGCAACGGGTGTCGCGGGGTACCTTGCACATTGTGGCAGGGGAGCGGCAGACGGGTAATACAGCAACCAAAAGACGACTATCAGGACCCCCAGGTCTGCCACCAAGTAACGGAGATGTAAGTGGGGGCATAACGGACCTTGTTGTTTAAATGAATAGCAGCAGGCGGGCCTAGTGAGGTGTAGCGTGCTGCAGGCAGCTGGGAGTTGTAGCTACTTGCAGATAGCAGGACTTTGGTCTCTTCTGACCAGTAGGTTGGGCCATTATGCATAGCCCTTTCCTTTAGCCCAGCAGGTATATCCGTGCATGTGGCAGGTAATACAGCCCCTATATACTCTTCGGGCAGGCCCTAGGTGGCAGTAGCTGCTTCCTTCCCTCCAGAGCTTCTCTGCCTGTGTGTTTGACCACATGCATGAGTGCAACCCATACTTCTCATATTCTTTGAAAGCCAGCAACCAGCCTCTTAAAGAGCGGAGCTACAGTTTGCCAATGGCGGCTACTAACACATACATGAGGACCACCTGGACGCTTCTTTAGTGGATTGTGCAATGTCCTTGGCGCTGGCCATGTCATCCTGCCATATACATGCAGCTGCTGAGTAGCTGTGTGGTCAATATTTCATATGCATGCAGCTGCTGATTGCCTTGTCTTCTCTCAATTTCTCACGCCACCCCACTTTGGTTGGAGTCATGCTTGGGTGCTGCACGGCCCGGAGGACTGTGCAGTGGTCTCTCTTAACATATGCATGCACCTGCTCATTGCGTTGTCTTCTGTTGTCTTCTGTTGCAGGATGGAGGTGGTGGTGGTGGAGGGGGTGACGGCTGGAACTGGGAGCGGACGGCACGTAACCTTATGCCTAACCTGGCATTCCTTGGGATGTATTTCATGATTACATCTTACGGTGGAGATGGCTGGGGAGGCGGTGAGTCCATAGGAAACATGCAGGTAGCAGGAGCAGGAGCAGGAAGGAGCAGCTGTGAAGGGGGCAGCGACAGCAGCAACAGAGAGCATTAGGAGAGGATTATCAATAGCAGCAGCAGGAGTTGCAGCAGCAGAAAGAGTGCGGTTGGGGGTAGATGACATGGGAAGCGGTATAGAGCTTATTTGAAAAAGAGCACCTTCTGGGGAGCAGAAGGGAGGCAGCGGCAGGTGCAGAAACAGGGTTCAGAGCGATCCTGAGACTCGTGTACGCGGTGGGCAACAGCAGAAATAGCAGTGTGTGTAAGCTGCTCAGGGATGCAGGAGGCTGTGCAGCCAGGCACAACTCTGCAAAGCTAGCAGATCATTTTGTTCCTCCAACTTGTGGCTTCAACTTGTAGCAGGAGCACATCCTGTTCTCCAGTAGCAGGCCAGAATGATGGCAGAGCTGCAGTGCAGGCAGGAGAGGGTGCAGCTGCAGTACTCCAATCTGCAGTATGTAAGGAAGCTGAAAACGAAAAACGAAATGCCTTGTTGTCTGCCTGAGGGCGAACCTGCTTCTAACACAAACTAGCAAACCGAGAACATAATGTTACAAGTTTAGACTACGCGTTTCGGCCTTTTCGGCCTTCGTCAGGTGCGATTATAATGCACACACATGCTCCCCCGTTAGTATGTAAGGAAGCTGAGTGGGCCATGCTCTTCATACATTATTTTGAAGGCATGGCTGCACCTCATCTGCTTAAGAGCTGCCTTATGTGTTGTGGGACATGTGTTGCACATGCGCTGTGAACTGCCTGTTTGTCCTCAATTGTTACGCTTGGAGCCACCGCAAGACCCATATCTGAATGCCATTAGCAGATGGGCATGTAGACCCGCCAAGGACCATGTGCTTGGTAGCTAACCTACCTTTGTACGGTGTCACTTACAAATTGCTTATACAACGTTCTGCTGCTGATGTTTTCCCTTTGTTGCTTTTCATTCTCCTGTAGGTGGTGGCGGCGGTGACGGTGGGGGTGGTGGTGGCGGCGACGGGGGCGGCTGGGGGGATGGCGGCCAACCTGCAGATGATGGCGGCGGCGCAGGTGCTGCAGATAAGGAGGGGGAGAGCAATAAGTGCGCTGACTTGTCAGACGATGAGGATGCAGCCCCAGTCTATCAGTACAGGGGTGGGCGGTCGCATTATCGTTAATGGGGGATTGAGTGGGGTGAGGTTGGGGTAGGGGGGTGGTGGGGCTAGGACAGAGTCAGGCTTGGGAATGGGTGTTTAGGAGGGGTGTACTGCGCACTCCTAGGTGCAGTAGTGGTGGCCACAACTTCAGATACATGCTCTTTGCTTTTCATGCGCCATGCCAGTCTGTCAAGAACCCTGTCTTTCGCCCCTAGATTGCACCCCTGCGTCTTTACCTGTACACCTCCTAGGTGCAGTAGTACGTGTCTCATGCTACAGTCACGGATGGCAGGCAGGAGGGCAGGCTGGGGCAGCATGGTGGGTGGTTCTAACATGGGGTTCTCTGGTGACCCACAGGGGGTGCTCTGGTGACGCACATGGGTTTTCGGGTGACCCACAGGGGTTATTCTGGTGGCCCACAAGGGGTGGCAGCAAGCGCTGCACCCAGCAGGCATGGGGTTGACAGCAGCCTCGGCAGGTGGAAGTGGCCGTGGCAGATTAGCTGCCATTGCATCAGTGAGGGATAGACTGCGGTGGAGAGGCCCGGAGGTGTCACAATCTCGTAGGGGGGTGGCAGCTGGTAGCTACAGCTTCTTGCTAGATCATTGCACTTGCAAGATGCTGTGGTTCTCAGCTCTAAGGTAGCCGGTGACATAGGAGATCATGCAGCTCCTCATGATGGGGTGCCATTGCTCTCCAGTATGCTGTGGTTCTCAGCTCTGTAGTAGCTTATGGCATGGGGGATCGTGCAGCTGCACATGATGGGGTGCAATTGCTCTCCAAGCAGCTATGGCCAAAGGACTATGTGACATCAGCTTGCAGCCCCAAGTTCCATACATCGACAAGTAAGAGCTAAAGGACTGCTTGTATTGCGTCTTTGCTGTTCTTCTGCATATGCCTGAGTTACACTGTTTAAGCATGTGGTTCGTCTAGTTTAGGCGAGCTGCATACAGTAAGATAGGAGCTACTTATGCAGGCGTTCTGCTGTCCTCCATATGGCCAGCCAAATGACCAGCGAGTAGGCAGACCCGGTTCCTGCACGGTTGCGCGTCGAGCTGCTAGGGTGACCACCTGCGGGTGCTGTGGTGAAGCAGCATGCTTGCCGAAATAGACTGTGCCTAAACATGCTGTGTGCATACAGTGGAAATTCATGTCCAAGAGCCTGCATGGTGTTTTGCCTGCTGTCAGCAAGAAGTTCAAGTATGTGTGCAGTTGTGTCGATGAGTGCATGTTGTTCGTTTTTGTGGGTTTTATGGTTGCAGGGCTTGGTAGGGCTTCAAAAGATTGTATGCTTTTGGATTGCTCTACTCTTGGCAACTAGATGTTTGTGTTTCAATTTTTGTTTGTTTGTTTGTTTGTTTGTGGGTCCTTCTGTGTGTCTGGCTTTATGTGTTGATGTAATTACTGTGTGTGTTGTTGGAGAGGGGTATATGTTAAGAGAGACCACTGCACAGCCCTCTGGGCCGTGCAGCACCCAAGCATGACTCCAACCGGTTTCCTAGTGGGGTGGGTTGAGTAAGTGCGAGCAATAGAGGGGTATATGTTGGAGGGGTAAGCAGGTGATCACATGTGTCTTACTTGGAAGCGGGCAAGGAAGATGTGCATGTCCACTGTGTGTGGATCAGCCTTAGAGGGTGAAGCGAAAGGGGGGGGGGGGGCGTCCCGTGCTGGACTTATATGCCACATATTGTGCTGAGATATAGGTCAATCGGGTACCTGGCATAAATTGGAGCCTGTGTATGCTACCGAGTGTCCAACATTCATTTGGGACAGATTGCCAACATTTGGCACAAAGCCTTTGTGGTGTAGTGGTACAGCTTCTCCAGAATGGGGTTATCTGCTTCAATTACGAGGCTCCTTTGCTGATCATCTCATATTCATACTCATGTTGGAGACTTAGTTTCAATGGGAATCGGTGTGTATATCCCACTGCACTGTTCCTCATGTACACTTGCACTGCTTGTACTGCTTGGTTGGTGGTCTGGAAGCCATTGTGTTTGGATCCATCCGATGGTGTGTTTGGTCGTTTCGACCTAGCAGCCCTTTGCGGTTGCCACACCTTAAATGTTTGTTGTTGTTGTTGCACTACTATGCTTTGCATCTGTTGTGGAGGTCTTGATTACTCTTATTCATGTTACACTTCATATTCTGCCCTCTTGGGTGCTATTGGAAGCACGGGCGATTCTTTTATTGATGCCCGTCTGTGACATTGTGTGCACTGGGTGTGGGCCGATTGGCCATGACCAAGTACATTGGCTATTTTTTGGATAATTAAAAAATGAGGTAGAGATTCCGTCTACGATGTTTTGCTGGGTCTAGCAACAAAGTACAAGCAGAGTGTTGGGGCTCGGACTGCATGAAAGCGGTAAGTGAGCAGGCGACCGGTTCATTCACGCAAGTCGGTCCGACAGTATCTGGAGAAATCACGATTGAATTCATGCATAGCCTGTGTGAGGTCCGACGTCAGGCACAATTGAAGTGCAAATGGATTTTGTGCGCACTCCAAGACCTGGGCGTGCACGGACCATGATGCCCTGCACTGATACCCGGGTTTGCTGCACTTTTGATCCACGCTTTGGACTTCACTGCTACGGAAGAGGTAGTTGCGTCATGGGACAACAATCCATGGGAAACAAGACATGAATTGGAGGCAATGGAGAACGGGGGGAATTGTCGGTTGGGGCACATGGATCGGATGTCGTTTCCAAGCGGGCAAGGGCAAGGCCTCGCTCCTGTGAAGTGATGTGTTTTTCAAGCAGTATCATAACTTGTGAGCAAGGTTGAGATTGCGATATGTTATCCAATTGACCATAACAGTCAGAGTGAAAGCAGCACACAAACAAAAATACAAAAGCCATGGGCCTTACTCACATTCCCATGCAGACTTTTGAAATGCAGGAACTGCCTGTACTATTTTTCAGACTATCACCAGCTGAGGGCACCAGAGTGTCATCACCAACGTGCCACAAAGACCCTGCTCATGCATACGGCTCTTCTCCGCCTGCTTCCAAAACCCGTTAGAATAGTAAGGCCTGCCCCGCTGTTGCAGCAGACACCTCAAGCAGTTCTCAGCCTCGTTGCTCACACACACTGCCGCAAACAGCACTTGCTTCAACAACATGAATCACATTACGCGACCTATATGAGGGCTTGCAAGAGACATAATGATGGCTAACAGCAAGATGCACGATCACCGCAGCAGTACCATGATGATAATAGCTCTAATTCACCTCACAAGCACCCACAACATGGGCAGGCTCTGATGTTATATCACTGGCACCTCTCGGTACTAAGGACCGGCATATAATACCGTTCATCTATTATACTGCCATACAGTGGGTAGACACTGCTCACATTGATGGTCAGCCCACACGGGGGCATCATGAAAATGAATAAGTGTGCCAAACATATTGCGCAGGAGACCCCCGAAGCCCTTCCCAGCCCCAAGGCAGTCATTCAGCTCTTTCCAAGCCGTAGCAGCCCGTGGGCCACCCATGATACTGCCTAACATGGAAACATCCTTAGTCCACTGACACGCTTATTGTTCAAAGCTCTACCTCCTCTCGGCGCATAGACGACTGCAGGATGGGGTCCCACAGTCTATCTGGTAAGAGCCTCTTCATTAGCATCGTCAATGGTGCGCCTTTGCCTACAATGTACCTGCTTCTTGGCTGCAACTCCGTCAATGCAGTATACACCAGCTCTGCTACCTCTTCCGCTTCTATGCCATTATCCTCTGACTGCTTGGACATCCGCTCCATCTGTGCAGTAGAGCAACAACCACAAGGTTTTGATCAGGTGGAGTGTCCGGCAAGGTTTTGGCAGTATGGACCCATAGGACTGACTAGTAACCGACTTCTAGCCACCTTGTCTCAATAGAACTTACTTTTACAAGGTTTTGATCAGGTCTATTTTGATGGGAAACGGAGCGAAAATGGAAAGCCATCACTCAGCCTGACTAGGCAAGGCGTGACCACGGCTGTGGTCCTCATATGGAGAAATTCCACAACACCGCCATGTTCCAAAGTGCTTAATAATTAGAGGGGGCAAGCACACACAGCCTTTCCCAGAGCTCTCTGGATGCCAGAGCTCTCACAAAAATCCTGATGTAGGATTCCTAGAGCTGCAGCCACTTCTGTGAGCCACGTAGCTCTGCATGTCTGCCAGCCTGTCTATTGCCTTGAATCCACTATCAAACCCAGTATATCAGCTTGGTTCCCTTGTGCCATGCAGAAGCTTTACCACAGGCCAAGGCTGCTGTACTCCCACCACCCTTCAAGCTGTGGCCTTCAGTTGTCCAAATTCAGAGGCAAGCATCCCACAAGGACAGCAACCACCCCATAGCCTTTACCATCTCAGCTCGCTATACATGATCTTACTCAGCACCAGATATCTTTGATACAGTTAGTTGGCTGCCATGTTGCTCCTAACGTATTCTGTGCCACTTACATCATACCTGCCTGCAATCCAGCCCACTAACGCTTGGGTCCCATCTACTTCTCATCAACAAACCCCACCAAATTACGCAATTTCATTTAGAAGATACATCTATCAAGATGTGACCGAACTTACCATGTTGATCTGATCTTCATAGAGCAAACGTGCTTCCTGGCTGAGTGTGTCCACAGCCTGCTTGGAGGCATCTCTGCTCTTTGACCAAATGGGAGTTTTAACAGGCCCTGGCTTTATGAGCACCACCTTGATGCCATGCGGTTGCAGCTCATAGCGCATGCAGTCAGACAGACCCTCCAGGGCATGCTTGGAAGCAGTGTATGCTCCAAACATGGGCAGGGCCAGATTACCAGCCTGTAGCAGTAGCAGCAGCAGCAGCAATGCACTGAACATATCGCATTGGCATGTGCTTTTTGGGATAGGTATTTGCTTCATCAATAAAGAGCGTGTCACCTTGCTGCAGGTCTAAGAGCTGTTCTGCTGGGTGCTTAGCGGGCACTAGTGGCTGGATGGGGCGCAGACCTATCCAAAATGCCTAGAAGACCAGCTGATCTCCAGGCTTAGACAAGCTGAATGCTGCTGCAAGAGCGGAGCTGTGCATTCTGCCAATGTCGCAGCATGATGATGGCTTGCACTCTGCACACTGCAATGTGCTTACAACAGCCAGAGATTAATAAGTCAACCTCACAGCAGCCTGCACGAGTCGGCATCGCTCCATCAGGGCATGTCCATAGCAACCAATGCAAGCATGTCACACATGGACGTATTTTAGCAGTGGGCGATAGCAACAGCAACTACTTGAACCACAGGATGCATGAGGTTTGCAAACAACAGCCCTGGCCAGAGCACATGTGCATGTAATACTCCTTGCCATGGACACAAATGGGCAAATACGTCAGACAGAAAAAGCAGTGCATAACCAAGGACTTCACAACTGATGTTGGCTTACCACAGAGCTCATGTTGATGATCCTGCCATCACCACTCTTCCTCAGTAGTGGGAGGAAGGCTTGGCTGCATGCCAGGACTCCAAATACGTTGACATCAAAGACATCCTTGAAGGTGTCTAAAGGAAAGAACTCAGCAGGGCACATGGCTCCTTTTCCTGGGGAGAGCAGGTGCACGTACACACTTGAATTGCAGTGCCAAGTTCAATTCAGCAGTTGAACTGAGGCTGTCTGTGCAATCAAAGAGGTGCATGTGCTATGAAAGGACACTGGATGAAAGAGCATAGAGACATCTGTTATGACGACAAGCCAGTATTCTAAACCAGTGATAGGGGTGCTAGATGCATGACAGTTAAAAGAAAAGTGGATGCTGCGGGCGCTGCACGCCCCGAAAGCTGTGCAGTGATCTATCTCATATACATGATTGTTAAAGAAGGAGACAAGCTAGCAGGAGGTCATACCCATGGGTGTACTCCTGCTGGATCCTGATAACCAATTCTCACAACAAGGATGGCAGGTGGTCGTACAAAGTGTGCCCTTTGTATTTGTGCACTGTCCAAGTGCCTGTGAGTGATACCAACACTACGAATGGAATCCTACCTGCATTGTTGACCAGGCCCTTGATGGAACCAACTTCCTTTTCCACTTGCTGTGCAGCTTCTTTGATGCTATCTGGCCTGCAGGCACCCATGGAGGGACATGTCAGGCAGAACGAGGTTATTGGAGCAGCTGAGGTTGCATCAGGTCCTGGAGAGCTACTCCGCTTGACGGTGTCCATACATTGAAAGTACAGAAAGATCATGGGAAATACATAGGAAGTTTTAGGAATCAACTCATCTATTGGTATCCAGCTGTCGTGCTTGGAACGGGCAAATTGAAGCTGGTGGTGGCTAATCAGGAGGCGCTTACAGCAGCAAAAGCACTTATCATGCTTATGAAGTCAGCACTTATGTGAAGGGAGTTGAGAGATAAACCTGCACTCCTCTTCCTCTTACTCTTTTACATCAAGCAGCAATGGCCTGATGTTGGGATGAAGGGCCCCTAGGTCGGTTTGAGCAGCTTCGGAGCGAACGCCAGCATATACCGTCCATCCCTACGCATCAGCAGTCGCTCATCCTCCAATCCACCCGCCCAAGCTCAGTGGGTTGTGTTGCCTACAAGGGGGTGTCCCTCCCCTGCTCACTTTTCTTGCAAGATACAACGCAGTGTCCCTCCCTATGCCAGTAGAAGCCCCACTTATCACGACAGATGAATCAGCGTTGCTGCCAATCCTCGTGTATGAGCGAGTGGGCGCATGCTTTGGGGATGGCTTTCTCCTATGTCCTCGAACTGTGGGTGGACTCTTCACGCCCACTCTGGAGCTTGTTCTTTGTTTGTCCAGAGATACGTGCATGCTATATAAGAACGGACCTTTAACTCTGTGCCGCGACCGCCCACCGGTGCAGTTGCCGGCAATGCTAAGTATCACAGGTACGGCAGCCAGACCATGCTTCGCATACGGAGCCTCCACGGATACTGGGCATCAGCATATTTAGACTTTCACATCGCAACAAACTCAGAAAACAAGCCCGCCCGGACCCAAGCAACAGTAGTGAGGTACAACTGACACCAGAAGTGACAATTGTACCTGCCTCTGGTCCCACCTACTGTTGCAGCTTTGCTTCACCAAACGAGCCACGATGCATCGAAACCACTTATACCCGCAGCTTAGCACCTCTTAAAACGGCTTGTCGAGACTGAAATCCTTTTCCTTGGGCAACTCTTAAACAGGCCTTCCCCTACCATGGATCCAAGCCCCGCTTAAGCTCTCAAATCTCTCAACCCCTGTAAATCCAAAGTGCCCTGCAGCTGCTAGGCTGCCCTGATTGCATCTTCAGTGAAACGAGAAACCATCTTCATTGAAGAGCTTCAAAGCTCAGTACTTTGGGAACATGTACTCCAGCCCCAGGAAGAAGAGCAATGTCCCCAGACCTACTAATGCTGTGAGCAGCAGTAGCACTCGTCTGACAATTCCTGCACACCGGTAAACAGAGAGGTGCAAGGCTTAGCATCAGGCTTTGTATGAATGGATCCATATGAAACTCCAAAAAAACTGAAGATGCCAAGTCTTCGCCCTTCCATGCTCAATACATTCATAAAAAAGGCAGTATAGCTTTCGTAGCTAATGGCACTCTTCACTCAGCGCAGAGCTCAAGCTCCAACTACAACCAGGACTACTGTACATCGTGCCTTACTTCTTTGACTCTGCAACAAAACCCCTCCTGATCCCATCATGCTGCTGCTGACTTGCAATCCCCCAGCCTGCACTAGGAAAGCACTGGACAAAGACACGCTCATCGCCTGCGGCAGCCTCCACTCCCATCCCTTCATTTCATTCAACATGAAAACGATGCTGCTCTTCTCCATAGCTTGCAGATAACACCATCCCTTGATCGGATATGATCCTGCTGCACTTGCGATTAACATGCAGAACAGCTGCATCGTATACTGCTGTGCGCTTTCTACAGTTTCGGTGCCCAATAATGGCTTCTATAATGACTAAATGGTTTACAGACTGAATGGGGAGGAACCCCGACACCTCAACAGATACATAGCAGCTTTTGCCATCATGAACTCACCTCCAACAGATGTGTCCACAGAGGCCTTGTCTGATTGAGGTGTACCCAGAATATCCCCAAGGGGGTCTTGGTCTAATGCTGCTTGGAAGGAGCTGCTACTGCCGCTGATCCTGCTTCTGCTACTGCCAGCTGCTGCTGCTGCTGCTGTGGCGGCTGCCCTGCTTTGCTGGCCCCTTGCAATAGCACCCTTGGCATTTGTGTTGAAGCGCTTCAGCTGGATTAAGATCTGTAGCAAGCAAAACAAAGAGCAGCCAAGCATTACTGAGCGAGACGTAACAGGTAACATTTGGTGCTCTGCCCATAATTCACCTTTGTGCACCTCCTGCTAATCCCTACGCTGGTGGCCTTAACCCCCTTTAGTAGCCTCACTTGCAGCCCCTTGCCTTCTCCTATTAGACCTTCTAATTGACAATAACCCGGCTTATGTGTCGATATCAAGACAACAGGTGAGACAGCAGTTCAGGCACCCCCAGCAAACACCCCACTCATTGACAACATGGAATTAAGGACCATGCACCCTTTATCCCACAGTGCACACAAAGCAAGCTCGAGGAACAATCAATCGCGGATATTTGCCTATGCTTGCCTCCATGTTGCTTGAATTCTCATCCTAGCAACATAACAACACAAAACGATCCAGCGAAATTGACAAGTGACGTCCAGCTGACCTAAATAGCAGCACCTTGCCCAAGTTTAAGGTTTAGGTTAGCTTTAGGGTTTAAATCCCAATACCCTATACTAGAGTTCTCTGTGTGGATTACATACCTGCGGTGACGTCTGTCTTTCAATATCCACATTGTCTGGGTCCCTTAGAGCCTGCTCAAAGTCTATGCCTTGCTGTATGGCTTCTGCGGGTGGGACAACAAAAACAGCAGGGGGTCAGCTATCAGGTCACAAGAGTGGGCCCTCTCCCAGACTTCGCGAGAAGCTTTGGATGGGCATCATGCAAAGGAGACCGCCAGCAACTGCAGAATTCCAGGCAGGTAGCTCATGATTCAGGTGCATGTCCTGTCGCTAGCTGGTTCGGTCATTTATTCCAGCCTCGTTCCCTGCAATCTACAGGGCATAAAGCCAAGCACAGGCTCCACCTCCCCCTCTCCCAGCGCATTGCAAAGAAAGGCTTGATGCCACGGCTGCTAAAATCCTCATTTTGTGGAACTCATGCGTGCACTACAGAAACCCCTTGAGGTGCAAGGCCTATGGTACCTTTTGCTATGGAATAACATGGGCTGTACCTCAAGAACCACGCATGGAGCTACGCACACACGAACATGCACATGCAGGATCATGTCTTCTGCCCAGGT
Source organism: Pseudopediastrum boryanum (assembly GCA_963556185.1). Classification (NCBI taxonomy): domain Eukaryota; kingdom Viridiplantae; phylum Chlorophyta; class Chlorophyceae; order Sphaeropleales; family Hydrodictyaceae; genus Pseudopediastrum; species Pseudopediastrum boryanum. Next base: position 7,574,204 of record OY744502.1, on the reverse strand, counting down.
TTTGCTGACTGTTGCGCATCTAGGGAGGATTCGGCAAGGCAACCCTCTCTCTCTCAGCTCCGCATGCTTATGCATGGTGCTTACATAAGGCTGAGGAGGCTGACAACTGATCGTAACTGCACCAAGCAGGCTAGATCGTCTAAGTTGCAGACTCTTACCTCGCAGAGTAATCTGAGCCAGCTCAACGTCACCGAAAGCTGCATGGACAGCTGTGGCACCAAAAAGAGCTGCATGCTTCTGTCTTGTGGTGACCTCGGGCTGCAAGGAATGCACAACATCCAGGAGCCCCGATTATATTATAACAGAGTGCAAGATAGGTCATAGCCGCAATAGGTGCATGGGTTTGCACTTCAGGCTGTCACTGAAACACTGAATAGATGCCTTTCGTGTGCTAAAAGCATTGGTGCGCCCAAACTGAGGCAAAAGCACACCTTGTGCGTCCAGGAGTGGATCAGAATCAATATCTTTTGTGAAAGGGTGCCCAAAGTTACCTCTTTTAGGGCTTGTTCGTACATGTTGAGGGCACCCATCAAGTCCTTGGATGTGAACTTCTCATTTGCTTCCTTAATAAGCTGTGCACCCTGCACAGGAAGAGTCTGTTAGATGCTGCTGCAGGCACAACAGAGATTTTCCTGATCAGCAAGTGTTCTGCCTTGACCGACAGGAGATGCCAATGCTGCATAATCATACATGTAGCAGACCATCTGCAGCTGCAACCTGGCAACTGATCCACCCTACAATAACCTCAAAAGCCTTGATCCTGTCATAGAGCCCGAGCCTAGCACCTATGACCCTTCTTGGGGCATTCACCTTGCTACTGCAGACCACCCAGCTGCTGGACCTCCGACCTGCGAGTGGAGTCAGCACAGCGTCATGACTCCCCCAGGTTGCTCGAGTATATGCGGGCACGTATCTACCTCTCGATACAGCAACAAAGGGTCTGCATATTGTTCTCGCTCTGCTGATCTGAGCTGTACTAACTGGCTTAGTGCCGGTTGAGCAGCGGTGCGCCATCTTCAAACTGCTAGGGCCAGAGAAAGGTAAGGGATCTCGCTCGTACTCTGGGTAGTGGGAACTGGTACTGGCCATGCCACAGACAGCAGGGATCTATGGACTGCAGACCTATATCCCTCTGGTCGGTTCTCCTCGTACCGCACTTCGGAGCTTGCACTTGAGAGGCACCGACTCGGTTATTTGATCTTTGTTGAGTTGGAGTATCTTCCATGGCGTTAAGGGAACCGTTTGGGAACACATTGCGGTTACAGAAGCCTCATCGGTAGTACGCCCGATCGTGCTATGATACGGGCAAAGGCCATGTTGGACTGGTCCTGCACGCCAACTTGAACCGAGCGGTCGATTTGCGAACCCTGCCATCAAGCAGTTTGGTCTAAGTTGCATACCTCGTAGCTCTGTCAGGTACAAATGACAGTTCATCCTCTCTTTTCACTTGCTAGTCCGAATCATTCAACTTTGCACCAGAAGTAGCTCTGCCAGAAAACAAAACCAAACAAACATCAAACAAACTGTTAAGGTGTGACAACCGCAAAGGGCTGCTAGGTCGAAACGACCAAACACAGCATCAACTACTCTGGAGCAGAATACTTCTCACTCAGTGGATCTAGCATTTTGCCGATTCCTTGTGCCACAAAATGCATGCATAGACGTGGCAATTGGTAGGGCTATGCATACATTTTGTGGCAGAAGGAAGCAAAATGCAGTTGCAACTGCAACTAAGACTTGTGCTTGCTACGCCAGGGCTCGAAACATCTACCCACAAATCTGCACTTTCCCCGTCCTCGTGCTACAACCACAGATCCGTCATAGCCACACACTACACACTAAAAGATATTCAAACTACATTTCTGGCGTTAAACCCCCAACTTCCGCACAGACAGGCCTTGCACCCAATTCATACTGCTATGAATGCATAATCACTGTGCCGCGTTACGATACACACCCTGTAGCTCCCGCTCAGCAGCGTTTACCTCTCCCTGCAGGCGCTCAGCAGCCACGGCCAAACCCTGCAACTGCTCAGTCATTTTCAGGGTTGCAATTTCATCCCTGAGATGTTGGCCTCTTTGGGTCAGGACCTGCGCAACATCACAAGTCCCCCATGTCAGAATATCCTTGATTCCTTTATGTTCGTGCTTAAGTGAATTGACACTACCAGTACCTTGGCAGTGCTCAATAAGTTGTTAGTAATCTCCCCTCAGGTATGGATGGCCGCATTACCTATCCCAAGAAAAAGCAGTTCTCCTCCTACTGCACAATGTGACTCAGCCTCATCGTGATACTTAGGTCATGTGGCCACTAAAAAGTGAACTAGCGGTAGCATTATGTTTAAGCAGCAGCAGGGGCACTGCTGCTGCACAGGTCCCTTTTCATGTAAGGATTTAGAAGTCAGCCTGATTAGTCATGCTGTTTCATTAATGCCTTTTGATCTCGTCAATGTGACAGTGAGCAAAGCCCTACACAGCAATGCCCTCTTCAAATTGGACGTAACCATGAGGCGACCAAGAAAGCAGCATGTTCTGTATTACAGAGCTGACCATGGCCTCCACTCAAGTTATCAAAGAAATCACAACAATGACATTCTCAAAATTACTTGCACAGCTGCACACAGGCCATGCAGTACCAAAAAAGCCACCCTCCTGTATCACTCGACCTTGCGCACATGTAGTTGCTCACCTCCTCTAGCTTCTTCATCATCATGACTGTAGCGCATTCCCGCAGCTGCTGCACCACACGCATTGCCTTCTCAAACCTTGGGATGTTGTCGTTGAAGGCAGACAGGGTGTAACCACCTGTGACAACAATATAGCAGCAATGAACACACTCCTAATCAGTTGGGTTGTAGTGGGCATCCCTTGAGCAGGGAAATTGAGTAGCATGGAGGTACAGGTACAAAGCACCGACTTCCCTAAGGAGGAAATAGACCCTGACTATGTCAGACAGACATCTACTAGCAGGCAGCCAGGTCATCTGTGCATTAGGCTGATGGACTAAAGTTTCAGGACTGCTGTCCCCTGCTCCGTTGCTCGCTATGCCTCCAATTTTGATGTCAATGCCCCCTCCCATCTGTAGAGAGAGCTTTACGGCCAGCCTGAGACTCCTAGTAAGCATACTATGTGCCTGGTTACCGATATGTCCATCCACACATTGAGGTTTCCACCCTGCCCCGTCGCATATCGTCTGCAAACCTGTCACATATCATCTGTTGCAGACAACTGACAGCAAAGAAAACAAATTACACAATTCCATGCCATCCAGGAGCCTGCCCATGTGGCAGTCTGTCTCTTCCAGCACTTGCTAAGGAGGCCATTAACAATGTACTAATGCTGCAGCTCCTCAGTACATGCCTTGGAACAGTACCTAGATCATAAGCATTTGTATTCCCCATAGAGGGGGCTACTTGAGGCAGCCTTGCCCATCCAGCACCCCACCTATCGCATCTTCAAAGCCGGCAAAAAAGGGATTCTTCTCCTCTCTGGTCGACTCGCGGACAAAAGTCGCCCATGCACCAAGACCTTGAATGCTGACTTCCGGTCGGATCAGCACCATGTTGTACCCCCCACACATGAAGTCATCCTTGTAGCTATTATATGCATTCACCACAGCCTGCGGCAGGAAGGCACTGGCGCCAGTCCTTCCAACAACATGGGACAACAACTGCGCGGATGCATCTTGATTTGACTTGTGAAGCCGATCATCTCGCGAGGCCTTGTGCAGCTGTGACAGCTCCCATGCAGAGATGAAGCTTAGCATACCAATCATACGCTCCTGCATAGTGCACGAGGGCCAAGGAGCAGCATGTCAGAATACTTGGAGCAGTACTGAAGCAGCTGTATGTATTGGATTGCAGCTGTGCATTTGGTGCAGTGAGAGCCCTGTGGTAATTCTTGACCATCCCCCACTACTTGCATGCATGCCTGATTCACAACATGTTACATGCCAAACAGCGTTAGTGCATGTGATTGCAGGCGTAAGAATGTGATATGTCTCTGCAGGCCGGGCGCAGTCACTACTACTACTGCAAAGATCCGATCAGCTGATACATATCCGAATAGTTAGCCTGAGATATGGCCGTATGCATACCTGCATCAGCCTCAAAACGTACCGGAGAAGACTGCATCTTGCTCTGTGCCTACGATCTTAAGATGACAATGTCGGTGCCTACGATCTTAAGATGACAAAGCGAACACACACTCTTCGTCGCCGAGAAGCGTCCTATGGTCTACCGTGGGAGGTATGATCAAATAAACCTTATACGTAACCACCGAAATGCTGAAGCCACAACCCCAACGGCCTTCTCGCCTCCAATCGAAACTAGAGAGGCCTGCATGCATGCGGCACCATACGTACCCCCAACGCGTCAAGATCCTCAGGAGTCATGTTGTGCATCCACAGAGGCACCTGGTGCTGGGCAGCCAGTACGGCACGATACTGAGATAACCTGAACTTCTGGCCCTTTGCCCAATCGAGCATTTCTTGGAGGGCGTTCACGAGGCCCTCATCCACAGCACCACCAGGAGGAACGTAACACCAGAACCGGGGATTCGAGAAGTCCCCGCGGGCTGAACAAAATGCTAATAGCGCCACAAAGCCCATCACCCAGGTGCTGCGAGGCACATTTGCCTGAAGGTGCCATAGCTCCATGTTGGTGGTTGTTAGTATTGCCAATGGTATGAGCTCGATAGCTGCAAAGTTTGGCACCGCTAGCGTTACGCATGCACGGTAGAGATTATCCAGTAAAGTGCTAGGAAGGCAGCTTCCCACGTAGCCCTAAAGCAAATAACAAGGAACAATGGCAGGCATCGGACGCCCCACAAAAACGAGCACGGGGGATATGTGAGGGGAATGGCGCCCGTATATATAGCAGGCATAATGATTCGGATGCCAGAAGACTCTTCTTTGGGCACAATGCGCACGGGCCCGAAGTGTGATGTCATAAGCGCATCAGAGCCGTTGCGGCTGTAGCCTACCCCTGAATGACCGACCGGCACTGGCAGTCAAGTGGGCCGCAGTTTGCTTTGACTGCCTTCAGCGGTTTTCCCGATACAAGCAATAGTTCGAGGCAAGACGAAACGGGGAATAAAGGCCAAGTAAAGGGCGGCAAGACATGGAACTGCATGGCCTACACCCTGATGAGTGAGGGCCGCATCACATGCAGTCGTGTTGTCATGCCGAGTATGTAGTGAATGCACGCTCGGCCCCCTGTGGTGCCACCACACAGCCACCCACTGATGCACGGTGAATGCACGCTAGTGTCTCATCTGGTGTGTTTGCTTGGAGGCGGCCCGTAAGCCCGGGGTTTCGGGTCCCCAACGGCGGGCCCGCCGGCGGCACAGTGGGCGGCCAAACATGCCGGTTACAGATTGCATGCTTGTATGGGCTTTTCATACAGCCGCCCTCGGCATGAATCGCTGCATGGCCCGGAGGGCTGTGCAGTGGTCTCTCTTAACAAGTAGCGGCACCGTCGACAAGAGGCAGGGTGGGGAAATAACACTATTAGGTAAGGGCCTCATAGTCACGGCTCCCGTATGCAGGAAGGGTGCATTTGACCCCCGTCTCTCTCACTGGAGTTCTCTCTCTCTAACATGCAAACACTACGGTCTGCTTGTCTCAGCCTCAGAGGGCTCGCTCTAATTGGGCAGCCCTCTGTCTCTCCATGGTTCAATGTCAGATTCTCACCCCCACCCCACGAAGAATTGTTGGGAGTCATGCTTGGGTGCTGCGTGCCCGGAGGTCTCAGCAGTGGTCTCTTCCTTTAATATGCAAACACTGTACAGGGATGCTGGAAATTTGCTACAGAGAGAGAGAGAGAGAGAGAGAGAGAGAGAGAGAGAGAGAGAGAGAGAGAGAGAGAGAACTACGCAGAGAAGGGGGGAAATCCCTTCTTGCATATGTTAAGGGAGTGGACCCTCACCTAAAATTTGCTACATATAAAACCATGCCACAGTCTCCCCCCCCACAATGGACGGAGGTCACACAAGCCCACTTGACAGATAGAATGATTACGATTACGATTACGATTACATCATGGCCCCTCAAAGGGGGCGCCCCGTAGAATGAGGACTGAGGGGGGCCATGCAGAGAACAGCTAAGTCCCACTCCCAGCAACAGCGCACAGCATCCACAACTTCACCCACTCCAATCTTTGCAAGCCCAAGACGTCTGGCACTGCTAGTGTTGTTGCCCACCCATACACTATGCTTCATATAGGCAACATGAACGTGACTGCAGAGACGAGACTAGTAGACGCTGAAAAGGTCACCACCATCCACAAGTTGACTAGCATCATCATCCGCAGAAAATTCCTCGGTGTCTGAGCACACCCATCAAGCTCCACTTAGCTCTCACTCCTTGTCCAAGCGAGGACACGAGCTGCTGCACATGAACAGAGCATCCTTCTCTACCGCTTCAGCAGTGGGCCGGGCGCTGGGATCCACCAGCAGGCACTTCCTGGTCAGCGCTTTTGTCTGCATACAAAAATCACCAAAGCACACAGTATGCACTGAAGTAAGTAATAACTTAAGCGACACAAATCAATTTACAAAGAAAAATATCCTCTATGATGCTGCATTTCTGCATCACCCCGTGCTGCGAAATGGTCACTCTGGTCCCAAGAGGCGATTCGCTCAAAAAATGCCCCCTTTGTCTATGGCATCTGATCTGAACCTTGACATCCATAAACCATATGTTAACACTTATTGCTGTAGGTGACCACTGGTACTTGCCACTGTCCACAGTAAGAGTGTCTATGAAAAGCGAGGTCATAATCATCGGGTCAGTCCTGTGGCTGGTGCTGCACCGCTTAAAAGCGGTTGCAGATATGTATTGGGTACAGAGGCACCAAGAACTGCAACCCTCCGGCAATCTGCAGTGATGAACAACAACAGATTGCTGCTGTCTTTCAAGAAGGCGCAGGCATGAGCCACTAGCATCCTTTTGCACATACGTACCTTTGGTGGGATGCGCTCCAGCACCTCCTCATTCACCACTTGGCGCCCTTCCTTCCAATCATGATGGTTGCTCTTATTCACAAGTCGATCTGTTGGAGCGTATGCAATGGCTACCAGCACCTTGCCCAGGGCACCAATGTCAGCTTCCCTTGAGCACAGCTTGAAAAGGTCCTTCATGTCAAGCTTGGGTGCCCCCCGCCCCGTAGCAGCCTCAATCTCCGGCGCCTGAAAGCCTCGCTTCCCTGCTATCGCATACGGACCAATGTAACCCGCATCACGCAGGAGCCCTGAGTGGCCAGAAGCTAGCGACTCCAAGTCTATGACAAACTGCACAACACATAGCAGACATCAGCACAAGAAGATTGAATAGAGGCCAGCCTGTCTGAGGGAAGCTGTCTTCCTATAGATGTAATTCACTCTCTGTTCCAACCTAGATGTAACATGCACATTTGCTGGAACCTGACAGTCGCTACTGTAAAGAACTGTCCCTTGAGCAGCTAGAAGGGCTTGAGCAGAGTCTGTTTCAGTGGATTCCTGCTTGCAAATCACAAGAGGCAACCCTAAGTTTGGGCAGCTGTGAGGGTTTTGACAGAAAAAGGTTAAAGAGGGACTTTACAAACATGACATTTCCCCCATTTGAGGTTCAGACTCTTCACAGTTCGTTGCACAAGCTTAGCTGCAGCAATGGTTTAATGATAAAACAAGAGGTGACTTGCGCGGTAGCAAGCACAGGCGTTCTAGGACTCTATAGCAACCAGAATGGGGCAAAGCAAGTACCCTATCCCACATGTGTTTGTAGCAATCTACGATCCTCTCAGAGCCCACCTTGGCGACGTTGGATGGGTCCAGGTCTGTCATCAAGATGTCCAGGCTGTGCAGATTGGACAGACACCTGATTGCTGCTCGTGCAATGTCTGCAATGAACAAGTCAGAGAGCATCTCGCCACAGTCCTCTCCTCCAGCAGCCACTTGAGAAATCGCTAGATCTGCTGCAGATGCTGCATCCCCTCCCAGCAAGTCCAGGGCTTTGAGAATGGGCTCAATATGTGCTGCGCTGACTGCCCCTGCACTGCTGCTGCCGCCGCTGCTTACTCTCCTAGTCGTCTCACTTAAAAGCTCAGCGGCAGCCCCCCCCAAGGTTGCCATGTGCTCAAACACGGGCTGCAGTGCTCCCCAATCCTGGCTGCAGCTGCCGTGTCTGTCTAAAGCTAGCCTCACAGTGTCCACCCGCTCCCCCAGACCTGACAGGTAATCCAGCAAAGTGTGCAGCTCCATCCCCCTAGCCTGCTGCAGTAGTGCTAACCTGTCAGCAGCCCCCTTCACCTTCAGCTGCTCTATGGCTGCACCCATTGTGTCACCTGCATCCTCCAGGTACACTGTGAACTCTGCTTGCTTAGCGCTCAGCAGCTTGAACTCAGCCCCATACGTCTTTGCTACCGTCTCCTTTGCCAACACCTGCTGAACATCCATCTGGTAGGTGAAGTTTTCGGTCAGTAGCTGCAGCTGCTCGGCTGGTAGCCCTTTGGTTATTGTCTTTGCAACAAGCCGCTGGCGAGTGCCAGTTGAGACAGAAGTCCCACTGATACGGCTTGCCTCCCCATACGCACCCAGACCGATGACTTCAAGGTGCTGGATGTCCTGGAACCTATCCCCAAGGGTGAACCGAGCACCTGGGAAAGTGCAGAAGAGCATAACATCATTACCCCTATGTACACTTTCAAGAATGCACAGCAGCAGGCAAGTACATCAACTGACATATGTGGACAAAACACCACACGTCCTCAAGTCTGGAGCTTCAAGCACAACTCCAACATATCCTCCTCCTGCAACGGCTGCTTAAACACAGGTAACTCTTGCCGAGAGAGATGCACCGCTGCACCGTGCATGTGCAGTAATAGCACTACCATGACACCATGCAGCCTGCATGCCCTATGCCTGTACATGTCCCGGCTTCCCTTCTTTACGCATAGCAAAGGTCCAGGGAGGTCAATGGGCCTTGGCACACATGATGGCGAGATACAGAAGGTTGCTTACCGGGGCTCATCTCCGGCAGGAGGTCCTTTGCATCACTGCAGCTAATCTCCCTGGCTGCATCCACAGCACTCGCATAACTGCTGGTGCTGCCCCCACATCCTTGCCCACCCATGCTAGCAGGTTGCTGCTTCTGCCCCTGTGCCTCCAATGCTGCCTCCTCCTCACCACCTGCTGCTGCTGCCGCTGCTGCTGAATCCAACACAAGTGCTGTGCATGCCGACCGCCCTGATTGCCCAAGGGAGGCTGCTTGAGAGGATACCTGGTCTATGTGGTCAAGCTGGCTGACAGGAGGTCCAGCTGGATGGTAGAGTAGTTTGTGACCTGCAAACAAAAACAGCACAATGGTGGCATTCACGAGTTATCCGCAACCAAGACTGCCACCATAGTAAAGGAGGAGGGTTCTGCCACTAACAACCTCTGCCACGTACCGTCAGCAATAGGGAGTTTATGCAGGGTCAATTTACAGCTATTACATGAAGCTGAGCAATGCAATGCTTACGGCAAGAAAGCTGTGGTTCAGCGCAGCTTGCTGGTCCCCTTGCTAGCAGACGCCTCTGGCACTTACTAGGCTGCCAGTCGCTGGCTAAGTCAAGCAAGTAACCAGAAAGACCAGCAGTGAGCATAAATCCCTTACAGATTTGAACTTACCAGTGGGAATCCGGGCTGCCATCTTCATGCCTCTGCTGCTGCGTGCCATAAGATCAATTTCCTCATTGTAGACAGAGATAGCCTCTGTCAAAGCTGTTGTCTGTGCTTCAAGGGCGATGAGGTAAAGATCGGCAACTGCCATGCTACAACCTGCGCTGCGAGCTTGTAGAGAGCTTGACAGCAACTTCTGGAAGCTCTGCTGCTGCTTGGCTATGTCTGAAAGCATCACGGTAGCTGCCAACGCAGGAGCGATCATGGAATCTAGCATCCCTAGCTTCTCCTCTCCAGACTCCCAGAGCTGTGTCGCAGAGGAGCTGCTGCTGCTACTGCTTCTCTCCCCTGCTATGGAAGCTGATGAACTGCAGCCTGGAGCTGCTGCTGATGGCTCGTCCAGAGACACGGAGCATCGTCTTTCCAAACCAGCGGCTGCTGCTGCTGTCTGTGCCACTGGGGTACTGTTGAGGGTATGTTGCCAGGCCTGTAACGCTGGCGCTGCTGCTGATGATGATGATGACAAATGGGAGCCATCTGCTAAAGGCGTTGGGGTGGGAGAAGATACCGCCAGCCGCTCCAATGAAGCCCTCCTTTTGGTTGCCTCAAGGCGGGTGCACCTTGCTGCTGCTGCTGCTGGCAGGAGCTCAGTGTGTGTGCTCTCCACCATGCCATTAAAACTCTGGATAGCTGTTAGAAGCAAGCTACCCTCTCGGGCGTTGTCTGCTGTAGCTAGCGCTGCTGGATTGCTGGCAACCCACCATTCCTGACCGTATGGGCCTTCAAGGTCCAAGCCCAGTTCATTCAACAGCCCCTGAGATGTTTGGTAAAGCTCAAGCAGCCTGAGAAGCCCAGACTTTGAGCCCATCACCCCTTCTTCCCCTTCTGCCATGCTGCTCTGCTGCTGCTGCTGCTCTTCTGAGCCTGCTGCTGCTGCTGCTGGTCTATTGATCCCAAGGTCATGCATCTGTGCTGAGCCAAGGACCTTAGGCAATGTAAGGGCTGATGGGATGGGATGGGTGGGGTGGTGCTGTCCACATCCAAGCCCTTGTCGTGAGCTGGGGCTTGAAGGAGCTAGGGCCTCAAGTAGTTGTTTGAACATTGCTGCAAGGGGTTGCTGAGGGGGGGTTTTACTTGCTGATGTCTTCATAGCCACACCTGCACCTCCTTGACTTGCGTTGGCTATTATGACCCCAGGACCAGGTGACACAGGCACGGAGGGTTGCTGCAAGGCTGCTCCGCTCCCTCCATCTGCGTACAGACCTCCAGTGGGTGGTGCGGTAGGTCTGTCTGGCGGGACATCAAAGGGAAAGGTGCTGTGTTGGGTCAAGAATAGCTTCTGCATTGCTTTAGGCTGCTCTCGCTTGCAGCCTTCTTGTACTCCCGTAACAACTGCTGCTGCTCCAGCTGCTGAAGTAGCTGCCAACTCCCCGGCTTCCACAGAAGTGTCGGCGGCATCTGCTGCTGCATGGCTGCTGTGGTACTCCTGTAAGCGAGGCTTCTTGCAGGAACTGCTAGGATGAAGCTTGCCAAATATACCTTGGTCCTGGGGACTGCCCGGGATAGTGGAAGTCGCCACTGCCTCATGCTGCTGCTCTGGTTCATGGAACTCACTGCTACCAGCAGGAGAATGATGTACGTCTGGTGGACGTTTGCGCTGGTGCTGCGGGCTGTGGGCTTGTTGCTGGGGCTGCGATAGAGGGTACACAAGTTGTTGGTGACTGGGGCTGATATTAGAAGGCATGACCATGTACAATATTGATGGGCAAAATCACAGAGTTTATGACTTGTGGCCTTCTGTATCCTCATCATTCATCAGACATGCTTCAGAGTCAGTGCAAAATCCTGAGTTTAGCTTTCCTCAGCTGCACTGCTGACCATACATTCTATTCGTGAAGGGCAACATATTCAAGTGTAGTGAACTTACCATCTCATTGTGAGTGTTGTCAGCCCCTCCTGGTCCATAGCTTGGTTGCTGTTTTTGTTGAGCCACCACACGCCCGAAGATCTGCAGCAAAAATTACACCATTTGGGACTAAAGTCCAGTGTGTGCTCCATGTCAGCTCTCTGCATTTGCAGCAACAACTAGGTCTTATAGCTGAGTTCTAGCAAGCGCTAGAAAGATGACTGCTGCATCCCGCCACTGATCCACATGCATGCCAGGACTTTCAACAAGTGTCTTGCTTACCCCGCCCTTAGGGAGCCCTTTGCCCCACTTCTGTAGCTTTCTCTGTGCGCCAAGAAAAGCATCCATGTCTTGGGCCAAAAGCTCCTCCAGGGGGCTGATCAGCTCCTGAGTCAAGGAAAACCACCATGCGTTGACACTTCAGAGGAGATTACTAGACTATGTCTGATGCCTTTATGTTCTCACCTGACTGGTCAACAGCATGTACATAAGGTACAGATGCGTATCCCCTCCTGGGACATTGACCGGGCATGTCAGCATGTAATCCTCTGGACCTGAGGATCGAACAACGATGCATAAGCCATGTTGCAAGCACCTCAACCGTGCTCTGTTCCAGGGGCATGACCAGGTGACCGTTCACTGTTGATGTCCTGTAGCTTACATAGTAAAGGAACCCAACCTTGCATACCTTTAACGTTTACTGCAAGCGATGTTCCATCTTTACTAAAGCGGAAAAGGCCAGAGGTCGAGTTAATAGCAGCGAATATTCCTGCCCGATCCCCTGCACAGTGGCTAATCAGTATATGTAGTTTGTCGTGAGTAAAAATGTGTCTCTGATGTACTTGCCTGATACGCCTGCAGCCCACTCTTCGAATGATTGCTCCATGCTATGCTCACAGGCAGTGCATGCAAGAGGTCATGTGACAGCTGACGCAGTCGCTACATGCATTACATGCTCTGCTTCCAACAGGTTTCATAATAGCTGGCCGTGGACAGCTGCAAGTGCGACGTGAGACCGGGCTTCTCCGAGTTTTCCGTCAAGTGCGACCCACAGAGCCTGAGACGACTTCTGAACAGGAACAAGTTGGAAAACGACCATTTCCAACACAGTTAGCTCGGATTAGCCCTTTGTCAGCAAGGTCAAAAGCGTTATGCCTTCACTTGCCATGCGTCATCCGACTGTCCTAAATCACGCGCGTTCCGCGTTCCGTTCTCCGCAGGACCCCAAGGGTTCAGACCGGAAGAGTGACACCCTGCAGCGGCAGGTTCACGCAAGGGCAGGCCAAGCCAGTATATTTCACGGGCGAACACATATTAACATTAACCCATCATCCCTATCATGCTTTCTTTCAAGCTGTACGCGCGTTGTCGGACTGACATGTGGATTTGCTCCTGGCGACCAACCCACAGGCCAGCCAGCAGGTCACATGCTTACATTCCCTAAGCACGTAAATACAAAGATGCTCGCATGTATTACTGCGTTCAACACCCAAGACATCTTGTCAGACTTGCTAACATGCCGTGCATGCCAAGACCAAGTCGCAGAGGATTTCCACGTCTTGACTAGATACATCTATACGCTGGCCTGAATGTAGTCGCGCGCACTGGAAAGGACCTGTCACCATCGTCATGCAGCGTCTGCCGACATCGGTAACAACCAAGACGAAAGGAGAGCCTGCACGCAGCAGAGGCAGCAGTTGGTGGTCTTATAGCTTGGAACATGTTCAAAGTGCAAGCAAGAAGTTATGCAACAGCAACAGCCATACCACAGCAACACGATGTGCAACCAAGATGGAGGTTAGCAGCGGGCATATGCTGCAGATTGACATTAATGGGCTAGAGCAGGAGGCTTGCACCTCACGTCCCCATCCTCGTTCTAGACAAATGCCTGCTGCCCCACCTTATTGTGTCTGTCTATTTTACATTGCTCACTCAACTCCTGACCCCCAGTCACCTGCTTAAGCCCCAACATGTTCCTTCCTGCTCCAGCACCATTATCCCTTCTTCCAGTCGTCCTCAGCCCGCTCCATCCTGCTCCCTCTCCCTCTATACCCGGCTATCCCTCCTTCCCCAGCTCCCTTCTACTCCTTTTTGCAGTTCCCCTTCAGTCTGCTGTGCAACTGCGCCCCTGCCCTTTCCACCCTGTATCATTACATTCTGTGATATGCCATACCAAAAAGTGCCATGGGCCTCGCACCTCAGACCTTTCCACCCTAATGCCGTCTCTCCCTCCCTGAAATCTTCACAGCCTCGTTCCCAACCCCTTACCTTCATTTCTACACCATCTGCCAGAGACCACACCTCCTTTAGCAGCTCTCACCCCTTCCCCATGCATGCCCCTTGCCTTCTGGATGCTCCCACGCATGTGCCTTGTTTTCCTTCCATGCACTACCGCCTTGATCCCCGACCCCTTTGCCTCCTGCATATCCCCTTTTCGCCTGCCCTGCCTGCCTACTAATACCATGTGTCTGCTCCCCCATGCCCACAGCCAGGCATCCCTGCGCCAATGCTGTTGCTGCTTCCTCCTCACCATCCAGGCATACAAGAAGCAGGCTTAATAGCACCCAGCCACACAGCAGAGCACAGATCCCTTCAGCATCCTGACTGTCCACACCAAGATATTCTGGCAATAGGCGACAAGCCTTGCCTCTGCTCCCCCTCCCCTTGCAGCCCTATAGCCTCCCTACTCTCCTACACTTTCTTCATCACATTGGTTTTCCTAGAGCCACACTCATCTTCCCAGATCCATCCTTTCTTCCACCACCCAGTTGTCCCCACTCTCCGCTGCCCCTTCGCAGCCCTTGCATTCCTGCCTGCCTTCAGCCCGCTGTCAATAAGAAGGTGCTCCCTCCCTGCCAACCCGCTCCACTTCGATTTGCGCCTCACCCATTAATCACCTTTTTTGATCTACTGCTATACCCCACCTGTCACATCTGCATCTCCCCTTGCTAGCGCCCCCAGGCTCCCTCCTGCTCACCTCTACTTGGATGACTTAAAAGTCTTCTCCAGCTCATATGGAGAACTTCGCCACATGAGCAATAAAGTGCTGCAGCTGCACTGCTGCATTTGTGTTGCTGTTCAGGAGAGTCGGACATCTGTGCATGTCACTGCTGACTTCTTCAAACAGTACCTGCAGCCCTACGGCAAAGACCCTGGTGCTTGCTGATCAGACACATCTTAAGCGCCTTTGCACACCCTAACATTGGTGGAAAAGAAGGGAATAAACAGCAAGCAGCAGTTCATTCGCTGAGTAAGTCAGTGTGTGGGGCAGTTCTCGCTTTCATATCCTGCTCCTATGGTGTCCATCAGCATTGCTCAAGCAATGTGTCTTCGGTGCTGCTCCCTTTCCAACAGTATGCCTCCAAGTGCCCGGCACTCCTGCGACCCCTGCCTCATCCTGCAGCCCGTTCACCCTTTTCCAGTTCCCTCTGCCACCCTCTATACCCTAGACCTGTCTCCACTTACCTTACCAACCTCTCCCCCTCCCCTCCTCTATCATGCACTCCTCCATTCCTGCTTTCCTGCTTCCCCTTTCCTGCCTTTCCTGCCTCCTCTCTCCTGCCTCTCCTGCTTCCCCTCTCCTGCCTCCCTGCTTCCCCTCTCCTGCCTCCCTTCTCCTGCTTCCCCTGCTTCCCCTCCCCTGCCTCCCTTCTCCTGCCTCCCCTGCTTCCCCTCCCCTGCCTTCCTTCTCCTGCCTCCCCTCTCCTGCCTCCCCTGCTTCCCCTCCCCTGCCTCCCTTCTCCTGCCTCCCTTGCTTCCCCTCCCCTGCCTCCCTTCTCCTGCCTCCCTTCTCCTGCTTCCCTTCTCCTGCCTCCCCTGCTTCCCCTCCCCTGCCTTCCTTCTCCTGCTTCCCTTCTCCTGCCTCCCCTCTCCTGCCTCCCCTGCTTCCCTTCTCCTGCTTCCCCTCCCCTGCTTCCCCTCTCCTGCTTCCCCTCCCCTGCCTCCCTTCTCCTGCTTCCCCTCCCCTGCCTCCCTTCTCCTGCTTCCCTTGCTTCCCCTCCCCTGCCTCCCTTCTCCTGCCTCCCTTCTCCTGCTTCCCTTCTCCTGCCTCCCCTGCTTCCCCTCCCCTGCCTTCCTTCTCCTGCTTCCCTTCTCCTGCCTCCCCTCTCCTGCCTCCCCTGCTTCCCTTCTCCTGCTTCCCCTCCCCTGCTTCCCCTCTCCTGCTTCCCCTCCCCTGCCTCCTTTCTCCTGCCTCCCCTGCTTCCCCTCCCCTGCCTCCCTTCTCCTGCCTCCCTTCTCCTGCTTCCCTTCTCCTGCCTCCCCTGCTTCCCCTCCCCTGCCTTCCTTCTCCTGCTTCCCTTCTCCTGCCTCCCCTCTCCTGCCTCCCCTGCTTCCCTTCTCCTGCTTCCCCTCCCCTGCTTCCCCTCTCCTGCTTCCCCTCCCCTGCCTCCTTTCTCCTGCCTCCCCTGCTTCCCCTCCCCTGCCTCCCTTCTCCTGCCTCCCTTCTCCTGCCTCCCCTCTCCTGCCTCCCCTGCCTTCCTTCTCCTGCCTCCCCTGCTTCCCCTCCCCTGCCTCCCTTCTCCTGCTTCCCTTCTCCTGCCTCCCCTCTCCTGCCTCCCCTGCTTCCCTTCTCCTGCTTCCCCTCCCCTGCTCCTCACTCCCAGCTGGGCTTGCCACCATATGGTACCTTGTCCTGTTTTACAGCAATGCCCCAACAATGGCCCCTGTGCCTTGCACTGCAGCTCCCAGCCCCTGTCTGTAGGCCCCTCGTCCTCACCGCTTTGCTTACTTGACCTCCTTCAGCTCCTCAATGTCACCCTGATCAACTACCACAATTGACCTCTGCTGACCGCCTCTGCCAACCACCCCAATTGACCTCTGCCAACCACCCCATACCCTAGCAATGTGCCTGTAGTAACAGGACGACACAAAAGTAGTATCAAGTCACGGCTAAAGAATTTCACGAATGGTGTTGGTGTGGGGCTTCGCAGTGATGTCAATAGTGAAGGTGCATAAACTACCCACAGAGGCACTGATCCTTCACGAGATTTGTGAGAGCATGTTCGTCACCCAGAAGTGAGGACAGAAGATGCATATTGATATTGGGGAGCGGTGGCAGAGGGGTGGGCAGCAGTGGGCGACAAATGAACCAGCAGCGGCGCAGGAGTAGGAAACACAATGGAGAATGATTGGGGAACATCTCTTCTAGGCAGTATGGTGCAGGCTCAGGAAGCACCTTTCTGCCATGCCAGGCAGGCTCAGAACGCCACCTACTGCATTTCATCTAGCCCCACTTTTCGATGAAGTCCATAGCGGAAACATTGGCTACAGAAACTGGCCTGCAATATCGCTATATATCGCTATACTTGCTGATGAAGCTATATAGATATTCGCGAATATCCCTAAATTGCATGGTCTGGCATGGTCAGTACTTTAACTTCCTTTATGTCATGTTGTACTCGCCATCATAGATGGACCAGGCATTACAGCACTAAACTAGCACGGTAACGTCCCACTCCTTAGAGTGAAGAAAGATCCACTGGCCCTAAAAGAGGTAGTTCCAGCAGAATCATCCCAGATATACGAGGCCTGGCGTCACAAGGATGCCAGGATGCGCAGCCTTTGGTTATAATCGAGCGCAGGGGGGCAAGCCCTACGTCACCCCCACGAGGAGGGTCACCAATGTTTGCGCAGTGGCGTAACTTCCTTTAGCCACCTGTAAATTCTGCCCTCCCTCTGAAGATGTAACCACAGCTGCTGGTTCAGACCCTGCCTTTCTTTGTTCGCTTCCTCCTCATAACAGTCTGGCCCCTGGTGGTGTGCAATTTGCCACCCATCTACAAACTCTGTTTGCACAACATCCAGTCAGGAACCTGTGGTCTATACCACTGCTGCTGATCTCATGCTGTCATTCCAGCCACCTCATGACCCCCAGACTGCCAATGCGCACCTGCTAGACTTGCTGAAGCATTGTCCAGCTTCCTTCTTGGCAGCTAATGGGCCGCATGCCCGTGTGCCTGCTGATGATTGACAACCTGCCTGTGGGCACGGCCCTTGCAAACCGCATGGTTGTTGTCACAACTGCTGCATGTCTGTAGCAACACTGTGCTGGTGCCTATGGTCAAGACACTGCGGTCCCTGTGTAAGCGACTCTTGGAGATTGCCACCTAGGGTAGGCACAGGTGCACACAGCCAGGACGATGTCACTATCAAGGCCAAGATCTGTCTGACTGAACAGACTGCCTAGTATGGGCCCAACAAGCTTTGGCAAAGGCAGAAGCACAGAAAGGAGTCAAGGTGCCATCACATACATGCAGGAACGTTAAGTGACAGCCAATTCTGTCTCTCAAGCTGACTAAGGGCGCTGTTGATGTAATCTGTCTCCAAGGAAGCTCAGGCAGGATGGTAGCAGAAGGCCGTGCAAGCTGCACCAGCAATAGCATGCAGGCGTGTTAAAGTGAGCATAGGGAGTTATCTATTGCTTACCATGTAGCAGTGGAAGGCCAGGAGGAGGTGGTCGACCCAAGGGCAAAGTCCATGCCTTAGCTGTTCAGCCTTCATTCAGTAATGTGAACATCGGTCGATGTTCTAAGCATGACTATAGCGCGTTCGGAGCCAGTAAATGATGCTTTTCCTGCAGGCTACTCATTGCTCCACGCAGCTTCGCAAGCGTTCGTAAGGGTTCGCAAGGGTTCGTACAGAAGTCAGCATAGAAGGTGTTCGTGATATTTCTGGAATCTACCAACTGCATGGCTTTAACGCCTCCCTGTCATGATGCAAGCTGGCGGGTCACCCGGCCTTGACATGCGAACTCGAGGCATGTACAAAACTACTATCTAAAGGCATCCAACAGTACCATAGGCACACGTAATACATCCTGGAACCTATCCTTGCACGCTATACGTTGCGTTTGCACTGTCTGTGCTGCGGAGAACGGAATGCGGAACACGGAACGCGCGGGGTATAGGATTAGCGGGGTGGGACCTGCCTTCACGCACTACGAGTAGTAGCGGAGCCTCCGTAACTAGAAGGGAAAGCTGATCGATTGCCACGGCTTCCGCGCGAAATGCAGAAAAGACGCCCACATACCAGGACGGACCGCTTGATGTGGAAAGCATTTTCACATATTGGCGCATGCCATGTCCGGCGACGCAGTCCTGCCTTTGCGGAGCAGGCAACGAATTTTAGACCTGATGTCGCAAAATCTTGTGGAAGTTATTTGTGAACGGCGACCAATGGTCAATTGACACTGGCAATTGCTTCATGAGGCTCCTTGTCCATCGGCGTCTGGTGGGCATGATTCAGCCCCCGTGGAAAGTCCTCTCCTTCAGATCCCCACTCACTATCACACTTTCAGTGTAGCATGTATTGGAACATGTTAAAGTTCGCATACTCACCAGACGAGGCCTGACCTTCAGCAACTGGGGACCCCCGACCACCAAGGTCACATCATGCAAGGGCGAGTAGAAGTTTGCCCCCTAACGTCTCGAACCTATGCAAATGATTCCCCAACACAACTTGGCATCCACTATATACACGAACCACCCATCATGTACATGCCTGTTACAAGTCATAAAGCAACAGCTATGACTCTGCCAAGGCAACAGCAGGGAGACTGCTGCAAGTGCGAGATAATCAGGCAGCAGATTTAGCATGCATGACTCTCCCTCTCATGCACGCAAATGTGGCCCATGCCAATCCCATTAGCATATCACCCCAAAAACTCTCCAGACCAAGCTGTGCATCATTCACCCCTGTACAAAAATGGACAAGCTAGCAGCAACAACAACAAACTCCATATACAACAGCAGCAGCTTTGCTTCATTCGAATCCCACGAGCTGAAACATGCACCCCTTGGGCCTGATTTCAGCATACTTCATCTTGCCGTGGCTCCGAAGATGAGTCACCCCCGCTCACCCCCGTGTGGTTCGCCCATGTTGCCGGCCTGAGGAATGACACTTAATCAATGTGTCGAATGCACCTCAGGTCCTTCGCAGGCAAACACACACACACCCGCTCTTGAACCTCGAGTTTGATCCCGCAACCTGCTTCAGTGCTCTCCTGACTCTCACCCCGGCCCGATTCGGATTGGCAAAGTCATGAAGTGAACACATTACAATTCAGGATGTCAGGTACTTCAAAAGCCACAAATCAAGGGGCCTTCGGCCGTCCCGGACAAGTGTTATAAGTCGTCAAGCTGGTAGCTCCATCGCAAGGTTACATGCGGGGATTTTGGCTCGTACATGCGGTGCCAGGACTGGAGGCTGGGGGGCTGTGCCCCCCTGCACCCCCCATCTTAACGTTGGCTGGTACATGCTGTGCCAGGGCTGGAGGCTAGGGGGCTGTGCCCCCCTGCACCCCCCCTCTGGACCTCATGTTTAGGCATGCATATATTGTCATACATGTCGAAGTTTACCCGCATTCTGTTCCACCTCGCTGCTCTTTGTGACAGCTTGAGGTGCGGGGCCTATGGCACTTATTGCTATGGCATATCATGAAATGTAATAATAACGTTGGTTTATATGCTGTGCCTGGGTTGGGCAGTTGCTTAAGGTGCTGAGCTTCATGTCCCTCTGCCTTCCTACAGTTGCTGCTGCATGCTGTGTCTCCGAATTGGGATGCTACATGAATGCAAGGTCAAAAGATGGACTTGGATTAGGGAGAAGGAGGATGGAGGCCTGCAGGGCACTGCCTGGTAGCCAGCAGGCCACTGCCTTGCTGACCAAATGAAAGCCCTCTTGAATGAAAGCATTGTGACATCTGAAGCCTCTCCATGCCCTTGACTTAATAAGTTAGGACAGCAGAGGCACTCTGTGTGTGTGTGTGTGTGTGTGTGTGTGTGTGTGAATCTTACATTGGCAAACCCATCGGCACGCGTGCGGTGCCACAGTTCACCACAGGGGTGGCAAAGCCACTAACACAAATAGAACCAGGAAAAACTGAACACCATCCACCAGTTTGAACTCCATGATCATGCATGTCCAAGCAGATACAATGATGCAGAATACTGGCCCTGGAAAAGTGCACAGTCAATTTTATTTTTTGATTTTTTGGGGTTTTTGATTTTTTGGGTACATCCAGCAAACAAACAGCAACGCAACAGCATATATCATCAGAACATTGTATACATTTAATGCCAAAAATACTCTCACCCAGATGTGGAGAATCGCAGAGCAGCAGCAGTTCCAGAACTAACACAGACTATTAACCAGTACATAGCCATGCCTAAGAGGTGCCCAGTAACATGAAAGTCATATGCAATTAATCTATATCATGTCCCATAATCCGCCATAGGTTGTAATCAAAGGGGAGATAACCTTCAGGCATGATTTCACCCTCTCTACCATCGTCAAGCAGTTGTAAACAACTTTCCCGCCTTTTCTTCAGTGCTGAAATACACCTCACAACTTGCACATGATCACTATGATTGAGAATAAACTTAACATGACTATCCTTGGATTGCCCTGGTAAGGAGGCGGGCTTGAAGAAGAGGGGGAAATTGTCCCGGACAGGGTGAAGCACTCTACAATCCAACATGAAGTGGACAAGATCTTCAACTGGAACTGACCCTGTAGTATCATCCCTATAACCAAGCTTTTGACACAACCGACACACCCTGTCATCCCTTACTATTCCATTGTATCTTCCCGTGTGGATGGCCAAGCAGTGCCATCCTAGCCGCATCTTTGCAATGCATTGTACCATGCGAAAAGACAGGGTTTTAGCCTTCAAGTATGTAGGGGCATCGTCATGGAGCCCTCTTGCCCATGCAGCATAGGAGTTATGAATAATGCGATTCCTAGGACAGGCTGGGTCCTGAGGGTGCTCACAAACAAGGTCAACATCCTCCCAACATTTGTCAAACATCTGCTTCAAACTCTCACGCACAACTTTCTCTTGAATGTCCAAAGCCATAATGCTGTCCACT
Organism: Pseudopediastrum boryanum; assembly: GCA_963556185.1. Taxonomy (NCBI): domain Eukaryota; kingdom Viridiplantae; phylum Chlorophyta; class Chlorophyceae; order Sphaeropleales; family Hydrodictyaceae; genus Pseudopediastrum; species Pseudopediastrum boryanum. The sequence goes on along the minus strand of OY744502.1, from coordinate 7,552,794 downwards.
GTGACATGGCTAGTCCCACTAGGAGACCAGTCGCTGGCTTGCACAACACCCACGATTGTGAGACTTTGAAGCAGGTAGTATGACCAACATTTCTTACACCCTGCCAACATGAGCTCGATATCTGCTCTCAATGCTTTGCATACCAGTTTGTGGGATCCCATCTTAATAGCACGAATCCAAAACCTCGTAGCCAGAGCTACCCAATGCCACATGACAGGGTAACAGCCAAATTCCCTCATGAGCATGACCTTATCTGCTCCATTTCCCACCCCTGCCATGATACGCAAATAGTTGGTATGGACCTTCTCAGATGGGAGGTTGAGCGGGTTTGTCTCAATTTGTTAGCAAATATCTCCGGGCCCCAGACTTGGCATCCATAAGACAACACTGGCTCTACCAAAATGTCAAAAAGCCTGAGTTTGAAATCAGGTTGAACGATGTGGTGTTGTCTACATTGTGACAGCAGTGCATGCATGGCCCTACTGCCAGAGGATGCCAGGGCATCACATGCCGGCCTGATGCCCTTGGTGGCATGGTGAAGAGCTCCCAAATCAACATAATTGTCACTAACATGAACCTCCTGACCGTTGTAATACCACTTGAGTCCCTTTGCAAGACGTGTACCAGATGGTCGGAAAATGACTATGCATGTTTTGTGCGGCTTCAAATTCACCTCCATGTCAAACAGACGACAAAACAGATGCAACACATCCAGCAGCTGTTGCAGTGCATTGGGGTCATTCACAGCTAAGAGCTTCACATCATCAGCATACATGATTTCTGGGACACGCATGTCACCAATAAGAGGTCCTGCTCCTGGCAGCTTCATTGCAATGAGTTCATGCAGCTGCTCTATAAAGAGGCCAAAGAGTAGAGGGCTCAGCTCACTGCCTTGCTTTGTGCCTCGGTAAGTCCTGAATCTGTCACCCACACAGCCATTCACATACACAGATAGATAGGCATTGTCCATGCTCTTCCTTAGTGCTGCTAAGAAGGGGCCATGAATCCCAAGTTGTTCTGCTCTCACTACCATGCCATCCATCCGCCTGGCCATGTCAAATGCCTGTTTGAAATCCACATAGCAGGTGTACAAACACTGCTTCTGGTGCATACATTTGTTGATGAGATGATTGGTCACAAACAAAGCATCTATGGTGCCATGATGCCTACGGAAGCCACACTGTGTAGGTGCTCTTAGTTCCAATTCCTCAATGCGAGGTTCACCCCTTTTGGTCAACAATGAGTCCTGCAACTTACTAAACACACTGGAAACACAGATGCCCCTGTATGAACTTTTGTCCGTGGGAGACCCATTCTTCTTGGGAATAGGGGTCAACTTGCCTGTGGCTACTTGTGATGGGTATTCATCACACTCGTGCAAATGCTGCATAATATGCACTAAACATTCCACCAACTTCTGGCTGGCACACCCAGGCATGGTTGCGGCAGCTTCATCCCTTCCCTTGTTATCTGCATAATCATTGCGCACCACAGCCCTAAGCAATTCACAGGTCAGACCCTCTGCATCAGCAGCTTTGAAGCGTGGGAAATCCATCAGCAGGCCTTCCACCTCTTCATAACTGATATCCTCGTTAAGACAATTCATATCCTGGCATGGACGAGAATACGTATCATAATGGGCTCCCTTAATAGCAGCCAAGTCCCCAGTCAAGCTCAGCTCTGGAGGCTGTGCACCAAACAACCCTTTAAAGTGCTCTGTCCAGTCATTAATGTCAGTGAGAGGGCATGGGGCGTGCCTAGTGGCGTTAAATACTTTCCAAAAATCACGCTGATGCTCAGAGAAGTACGTTTCTAGGTGGGCCAGTTGCTGTGCTTTGGCATAGGCACGCTTTTTCCTCCTCTTAAGACCCGCATATGTGCGCCGTGCTTCATGCGCTGTAATTAGAAATGGGTGGTCAGCTGCCACCAGACCATTTTGTTCGTTGCGTAACGCAGTATATGCCGCCCATGCCCTCCTAAACTCTTCACAAGCAGCATGACACTCATCATCAAACCAGGGGGCTCCTTGGCCAGACCTAGGTTGACGTTGGCTATTGCCAGACATAGCTGTTGCACAACATGCTTTCAGAATCCGACTGATATCTGACACAGCAGATTCCAGGGTGATCGTACCTTCTGTCATCCCTTGTAATATATCTGCAAACTGGGGGTCTGCATGTGCCACTTGTAAGCGATATGCTTCAGTCCCCGCTTTCCCAAAAGGGCGGTACACCTTGACACGCTGCACTTGCTGAGCAGAGCCAGCAGCCGTGTTGGGTATTGTTACCTCAAGACAGATTGTGCAGTGATCAGGTGAACGTGTCAGCTCTAATGGCATGACCTCAAACCTTTGCACATGTGCGAAACATGCTGCCGATATGCAACCAAGATCAACAACACTAGCACCTGCCTTGCCCTGGCCCCTGCCAGGCGGCTGGAAATAGGTGAGTCTTCCATCTTCATCCCCAGGAGCTCTGCCATTGAGGAGCACTAGCTCGTTACTGCGTAACCCATCCATCAATTGGTTGCCCCAGCTAGAGTGCACGACCTCGTCCATAGAGTTCCGTTGCCTTGGGATGGCATCATACGCAACATCCTGTCCACCTTGTAGATGCAAAAGAGGCTCAGGCAAATGGTTGCCAGGGTGAGCCATGGGAACATCACAATGAAGCTTGCCTATCCTGGTGTTCAGATCACCTAGTACAATGCACTCATACCCTAACTGACGTGCTTCAGCAATGCCCTGAAACAATTGATACACTGGATTCACATCGAGCACATCTTGTTCATACAAGCGAGATGTGTGTGGCGCAAAATAGCATACCGCTATTAGGACAGAAGACTGGGGCAGTTGCACCCACACAATGCCAGATCTAGGTTCACAGCGCACCACCACACCACATGATTGTCCAACAATATTAGAATTGTTGCGCAAGGAGACTTGTAAGCCACCATGCTGCCCCTGTGCCCTATTACATACGTAACTGGTAAAACCTGGCATGTCAATATACGTATCCGCACCATATTTGAAGGTTTCTGCATAGCAAATGACGTCATAGTCTAGAAAGTTCTGGTATGCTGCTGCTTGCATCCCACCCACATTTGTGTAACATGCCTTTAAGGCATTATTCACAAACTGCCTCACGTTGGAGATGCTGGCTCGATCTCACATGTGTTGCTGTTGCCTATTGCTTTTCCTTTTCCTGCTGCCCCTGTCGTAGCCCTAGAGCCTGCCTCTTTCCTCACTGCTGCACCATCAGCTGCTGCTGCCTGCTGCATTGCCTGCTGCTGCTGCTGCTCCCGTTGCTTACCCTTACCCCGGCTGGCAGCTGCCTCATTCTGGTGCTGCTGTCTGGTGCTGCTGCGGCCCCGAGCGGCAGTGGACTGGGAGCGTTGTCTCTGCTTCTGAGACTTGCCATCCTTAGACCCTCTGGGGGGTGGGATGGCTGCTGCTGCTGCTGCTGCTGCTGCTGGTTGGGGCGGCTTAGCAGCTGCGGGCTGAGCAGGTGGACCACGTTCCGCTGCATCTTGCTTAGTGGGCATTGCTACACGTTGCCAGGGGCCTTCCTTCCCCACCCTCCTCTCCAGACCCACTTCCACCCCGTTGCCATCCCGCACCCAGCGTGTATCAGACCCCTTCCTCCGTAGGTCAGTCCAGACTGCTCGCATTTGCTCATATAGCCGCTGCTGCTGCTGGTTCCGCCGTGGTTCTAGGTAGAACCCTGGTGCTTTGTGCTTGAGGCTGCTCTTGCCACGTATGGCTGCTAGCTTGACTTCTTTGCAGCTTACTATGACTACATGAGGAATAGCCCGCTGCTTGTCGCCCCGTGCACCTTGTGCTGCTGCTCCCCCACCTGAAGTGCCTGCTGCTGCTGGCCTGGAATCATCATCTCCAGTGGTTGCTGCTGCTGCTGCTGCTGCTGCTGTTGGCTTTATGACTTCTGACTCTGTAGGCTGCTTCTCCCTTGTGGGGAGGGTGAAGACGGCTCGAACCGCCTCTAGATCACAGCTGGCAGCAGTGGCCACAGCCTGGCGGATGCCATCCTGTTGGTTTGCGGGTGCATATACCACTAGGTGGCTGCAGAATGGGTCTGGTTGCTGCTGCTGCTGCTGTAGCTGCTGCTGCTGCTGCTGAGGTTGCTGGCGAGGGAGTTTCATAAAAAGCTCCAGGCGTCGTTGTAGACGTTGATTGGCCTGCTTTTGCTCCTCTAGGGCTGTCTCCAGTGCCTCGACTTTTCGCTGCAAGGCAGGTAAAGTGTCATCCGCGGCCGTTTGCAGCAGTAGGAGGCTCTCGTTTGTCTCGAGGGCCGTCTGAATGGCCTGAACTGTCCGAAAGTGGACAGAATTGGACAAGTTGTCTATGTCGCCAATCTGCAACAAGTCGTCCCGTAGGTTCTCTGCTAGCGTCGAGGTGTTCCGTACACTTTCTTCAAGATCAACCACACGGGCCGCAAGCGAAAGTTCTTGGAGCTGCTGCTTAGTGAGAGCACCTGGGGAGCTCTGCTTTTTGGCGCCATTAGGAGCTCCACGGGTTGGGGTGGCGAAGGGGGAAGGCGCTGTGCCTTTGCTAGCAGGCGGAGAATGCGCTAGTATCGGCATTCCCTCAGGGTATTGCTTACAGTGCCCTAAGGTGGCTTACTATCAGAACTCTACTGGTGCTTCCGGGAGATCATCGACTGTGGGGGCCGGTACACGTACTCCCAGTGAGCAGGGAGGCCACAAGCATTAAGGTATACTGTCACCATGATGTGTACAGAGCCGTCGAAGAAGTCCCGACTACTTTCGAGCCGCGTCTAAGCAAGTGAGGGTTGGAATGCTGGAGCAACTGAGTTGGCTTTGCTCATAACTCAGGAGTCATAAATGGGCCTCACTCAAAACAACTCCAGCGCCATGATGTCTAAGATGCGAGAAGAGGATGTAGCACCCTCGGAAGGGTTGTCGAAGTGTATGTAGGACGTGAAACACCACATGCGCGTACCGCTTCGCTGCACAGAAGAACCAGCCTGAAACAAGATGCGGCAATCCTTGGCATGAATTCACAGGGATATTGCTGGCCGCAGTCTTGCCGCAGAATGCTGCACATGTAAAGAGAAAGCGGGGCACGCAGTCTACCGGTAGGCTGCCATGCGACGATGGACACGCAGAAGGAGGGCCCACGTTTTTCCTGACAACTCAGGCTTACCAGACTGCCTTCTGAAGCAGGGCTGAGGTAGAAGATTCTGGCGCAAGGCCAGATAAAGCAGTGAATCGCGAGGATCTCAATTTTTCCTGGGGTTCGGGGTCTATCAGGGCATAACAAAGGGCCTTATATATGGGTTTAAGCCCCAGGCCAGACGTATCCCTCCCTCGATCACTTCGTTCGGGTCCGGGTAAAGGGCGTTTCTTTACCTAATCAACGCCTTTGATCAGAACAGCGCTGCGTGCTTACTGCACGCTCTCAGCAAATCTGGTGTCCTAGCTTTCACCCCTGGACCCTCGCCCTGCTTCATGTGCCCATTGGGAGTGAACTTTACACCTGAACAAGACTATGGTATCAGCACTTTACCGAAGGGAGACATCCTTGGACTCTGTAGCAGCTGTCCAGCCAGTGGAGATTGTAGTGGGTCCTGGTCGCAGTAGTTCACTTACTTACCCGCTGGTCTGCTGGACATGTTGGTGCTTCAGGCGTTTCCGGAGGCGCTGGAAACAAAGACCACATGGGACCTCGGCCCTTGGCCCGTCCAGGTTGTTTGCTGAGGTGAGGTGGTACGATTGCCTGTATATGCCACGTTGGCTCCTATTTGATTACATGAGCTCCAGGCACGTCAGCCACTGCTATCCATGTCACGGTAATATAGATGATAATGATCGCCTTGGGCAAGCATGTGCGGTAATGCAGTTTTCGACTCATGTGTAACCTCGGCTACGAGCGCGTATGACATAGCTTCAGCCCCGAACAGTGTATGGGGTCAGAACCAGGGCTGTACAGTTGTACTTTGTAGGTGTCTTGGAGCCTTACACCTGGCCGCTGAACTACTGCCATTACCTGTTGTCAAGCACAAGCTGCTTGTTAACACGCCTATGTTCAGTTTGGAAATTGTGGAGTCTGGTGTCGGTACTGTTGCTGCACTGTTGTTGGTTCACACTGCGCTGATGTAAGCAGAATCTTGGCGATATTTCAGTCCCCTTGTGAGCAGGGTGCTGGTTTACCAGCTGTGTACTTTGCTAGGTGTTCCGGCACCTTGCATCAACCTGCGAACCTGGGGTTCCAACCTGTGTGTGCCAAGCAGAATCTGCCAATATGCAAGACTGTACCCAAGACTGTTTAAGTATTGAAAGAGTGGAGCTTGATGTCTGTACGTTGCTGCACTGTTTTTGGTTGGCATTGTTCTGGTGTAAGCAGAATCTTGGCGATATTTCAGTCCCCTTGTGAGCAGGGTGCTGGTTTACCAGCTGTGTACTTTGCTAGGTGTTCCGGCACCTTGCATCAACCTGCGAACCTGGGGTTCCAACCTGTGTGTGCCAAGCAGAATCTGCCAATATGCAAGACTGTACCCAAGACTGTTTAAGTATTGAAAGAGTGGAGCTTGATGTCTGTACGTTGCTGCACTGTTTTTGGCTCACATTGTTCTGGTGTAAGCAGAAGCTTGGCGATATTTCAGTCCCCTTGTGAGCAGGGTGCTGGTTTACCAGCTGTGTACTTTGCTAGGTGTTCCGGCACCTTGCATCAACCTGCGAACCTGGGGTTCCAACCTGTGTGTGCCAAGCAGAATATGCTAATATGCAAGACTGTACACAAGACTGCTTTAAGTATTGAAAGAGTGGAGCTTGATGTCTGTACGTTGCTGCACTGTTTTTGGCTCACATTGTTCTGGTGTAAGCAGAAGCTTGGCGATATTTCAGTCCCCTTGTGAGCAGGGTGCTGGTTTACCAGCTGTGTACTTTGCTAGGTGTTCCGGCACCTTGCATCAACCTGCGAACCTGGGGTTCCAACCTGTGTGTGCCAAGCACAAGCTGTTTACATGCAAGACTATATACAAGACTATGTTAAGTATTGAGAGAATGGAGTATGATGTCTGTACGTTGCTGCACTGTTTTTGGCTCACATTGTGGTGGTGTAAGCAGAAGCTTGGCGATACTTCAGTCCCCTCGTGAGCAGGATGCTGGTTTACCAGCTGTGTACCTTGCTAGGTGTTTCGGCACCTTGCATTGACCTGCGGACCTGGGGTTACAAACTGTGTATGCCAAGCACAAGCTGTTTACATGCAAGACTATATACAAGACTATGTTACAACAACAACAAACATTTAAGGTGTGGCAACCGCAAAGGGCTGCTAGGTCGAAACGACCAAACACATGTTAAGTATTGAGAGAATGGAGTATGATGTCTGTACGTTGCTGCACTGTTTTTGCTCACATTGTGCTGGTGTAAGCAGAAGCTTGGCGATACTTCAGTCCCCTCGTGAGCAGGATGCTGGTTTACCAGCTGTGTACCTTGCTAGGTGTTTCGGCACCTTGCATTTACCTGCGGACCTGGGGTTACAAACTGTGTATGCCAAGCACAAGCTGTTTACATGCAAGACTATATACAAGACTATGTTAAGTATTGAGAGAATGGAGTATGATGTCTGTACGTTGCTGCACTGTTTTTGCTCACATTGTTCTGGTGTAAGCAGAAGCTTGGCGATACTTCAGTCCCCTCGTGAGCAGGATGCTGGTTTACCAGCTGTGTACTTTGCTAGGTGTTCTGGCACCTTGCATGGACCTGCGGACCTGGGGTTACAAACTGTGTGTGCCAAGAAGGAGCAGCTAACATCCAAGACTATATGCGAGACTAATCGGCACTTATTGCTATGGCATATCATGAAATGTAATGAAAACATATGCGAGACTTACTTAGGTATTGAGAGAATGGAGCTGGTTGTCTGTACTGTATTTAAACAGAGAGAGATAGAGAGAGGACTACGCAGAGAAGGGGGAAAATCCCCTGTATAGTTTTTTTAACACGTTGCTGCACAGCTGCACATGAGAAGCTCAGGAGAAGTCCCTTGGGCAGATGTTCTGTTGTCCTCCGCAGGCTCTCAGACGTCCTTCTGTTGCATTGAGCCTTGATGAATGGAGGCCCCAGCTCCCTGGACATTGTGGTCATCGCCTCTTCCTTTGCTTTCCTTCTGGACCACAACCCCTACCATTGAAGATCCCCCGAGCAGCGGCAGCATGCATGTGCAAGCGATGCAGGGCAAGCGCATGCGAGAAGCAAGACTACAATTAACTACAACAGCAAATAGCAGGGGCTGGGCCTATGGGAGCTTTCAGAGGAGCTGACCAGTCACAGGACACCATCTCTAGCAGCAGCAGGGTTTGTACCAGCTATCCAGGACACATGCACGACTGCTACAGCAAAAACAGCAGCAGTAGCAGTGCTCCTGTGGAGGTAAGTTGGTAGCTGCGAACGTAGCACATGCTAGCTGATGGTGGGTCGAGTCACAGTTAGACAAAAGATCAAGCTCAACCCTGATGCAGATGAGGCAGACAGGTAAGTGCTGAAGGTTGTGCATCTTTCCACACATGCATGTTACATGCAAGGTACTTCACCTCCAGATTTTCCAAATAGCAACCTTCCATTCACAGTACATGTGATATCAGCATCTCACGTGTAATGTGCCTCATGCACCTGCCCCCAACACAACAACAACCATTCTAGCCGATCTGTCCAACCTTTGCATGCACTGACAATGGTATTAATTACCGTGTGGCATGGGCGCTCAAGCTGCATCAGAAAGGCAGTGTCTGGGATGCCTCCTGCTTTGCGCCCTGTTTGTACTCCAGCACTGCGAAGTTTTCAAGCGCCGTACAGTACTGCTCCACAGCTCCACAGGAGGAGCTCAGGAGTCCCTTGAGCAGCTGTTCTTTTCGTCCTCCGCAGGCTTTCAATCATCTCGCATTCCAATCTTGGTCAACGAAGGTGCCAGCTCCCTGGACATCATTGGCATCGCCCGGTTTCTTTTCAACCCTCTGGACCACAGCCCCTACTACAAAACATCGCCCAAGCATCATCAGCAGCATGTTCAGGCAAGCGATGCATGACAAGCGATGCCATAAGCGACATCAGAACAGACTGTAACAGGAGGTAGCAGGGGGTGGGTTATGGGAGATTGGAGCCTGGGCAGTCACAGAACACCACATTTAAGGGCGGCGTGGTTTTTGCAAGCTGTGCAGGACCCGTCCGTGACTGCTACAGCACAAACATTGTTGAAGTATTTGAATAACGGAGCTTCATGTCTGCATGTTGCGGCACTGTCTTGGATCCACATTGTGATAAGTTTTAGCAGAGGTTTGGCTATACAATAGTCCCTATCTAAGCAGGGTGCTGGTTTACCAGCTGTCTAGTTTGTGGGGTGTTGCGACACCTTGCATTTGCCTGCCGACCACTAGGGTTCCAACCTGTTGTATGCCAAGCAGAAGCTGCAATTGGATAGACAGTGCTGAAGTATCAAAACAATGGAGCTTGGTTTCTGCATGCTGGCACACTGTCTTCAAGGTTCAAGGGAAAGCTTGGTTATGATACTTCAGTCCCTACCTAAGCAGGACACTGGTTTACCACCAGTGCCCTGCCGACCACTAGGGTTCCAACCTGTTAGTATGCCAAGCGCAAGCTGCAATTGTGTAAGGCTGTGTTGAAATTTTGAAACAATGTTGTTGGTGTCTGCATGTTGCTGCACTGTCTTCAAGTTTAAAGGGAAAGCTTGGTTATGATACTTCAGTCCCTACCTAAGCAGGATACTGGTTTATCACCAGTGCCCCGCCGACCACTAGGGTTCCAACCTGTTGGTATGCCAAGCACACGTTGCTCATATACAATGGACTTTGATGTCTGTACGTTGCTGCACTGATTTGGTTCAACTTGCGAATGTGTAAGCAGAAGCTTGGCGATACTTCAGTCCCCTCGTGAACAGGATGCTGGTTTACCAGCTGTGTACTTTGCTAGGTGTTGCGGCACCTTGCATTGACCTGCGGACCTGGGGTTACAAACTGTGTATGCCAGGCACAAGCTGCTTATATCCCAGGCACATACAAGACTATGTTAAATATTGAGAGAATGGAATTTGATGTCTCTTCAATTTGCTGCACTGTTTTTGGTTCACATTGCACTGCTGTAAGCAGAAGCTTGGCGATACCTCAGTCCCCTTGTGAGCAGGGTGCTGGTTTACCAGCTGTGTACTTTGCTAAGTGCTCCGGCACCTTGCATTGACCTGCGAACCTGGGGTTCTAACCTGTGTGTGCCAAGCAGAAGCTGCTAATATGCAAGACTGTACCCAAGACTGCTTTAAGTATTGAAAAAATGGAGCTTGATGTCTGTACGTTGCTGCACTGTTTTTGGTCGGCATTGTTCTGGTGTAAGTAGAAGCTGGGCGATACTTCAGTCCCCTCGTGAGCAGGGTGCTGGTTTACCAGCTGTGTACTTTGCTAGGTGTTCCGGCACCTTGCATTGACCTGCGAACCTGGGGTTCTAACCTGTGTGTGCCAAGCAGAAACTGATGGTATGCAAGACTGTATCCAAGACTATTGTAAGTATTGTGAGAATAGAATGGAGCTGGTTGTCGGTATAGTTTTTGAACAGAGAGAGATAGAGAGGCAACTACGCAGAGAAGGGGGGAAGTCCCCTGTATAGTTTATATCATATGTTGCTGCTCAGCTGCACATGAGAAGCTTAGGAGAAGTCCCTTGAGCAGATGTTCTTTTGTCCTCCGCAGGCTCTCAGACATCCTTCTGGTACATCGAGCCTTGGTCAATGGAGGCCCCAGTTCCCTGGACCTCGTGGTCATTGCCGCTTCCTTTGCTTCCCTACCTCCTGGACCACAACCCCTACCATCAAAGATCCCCCGAGCAGCGGCAGCATGCATGTGGAAGCGATGCGGGATAAGCCCATGCAAGAAGCAGTACTACAACTGACTACAACAGGAGATAGCAGGGTCCGGATCTATGGTTTTACTGGAGGGGCTTACCAATCACAGAATACCACCTGTAGCAGCAGCATGCTTTGCAGAAGCCATGCAGGGCCCATGCATGACAGCAAAAACAGCAAAAACAACAGCAGTAGCAGTAGCAGTGCTAATGTGGAGTTAGATTGGTAGCTGCCAAGTTGCCACATGCTAGCTGATGGTGGTCCAGTTGCAGTTAGATAAAGGATCAAGCTCAAAGTATTCAAAATAAGGCAGACAGGTAAGTGGTGCTGGAGCTTCCAAACATGCATGTCACATGTAAGGTACTTCACCTCCAAGTTAATCCTTCATTCACAATGCATGTAATATCAGCATCTTACATGGAAGGTGCCTCATGTACTGCCTCTAAGAGAGCAACAACTATTTCTTGCCAGTACGTAAACCTTTGCATGCACTGACAGGGTCCTGAATTACCGCCTGGCATGCGTGCTCAAGCTCAAGCATCAGGGAGGCAGGGTCTGGGATGCCTCCTGCTTGCACCCTGTTTGTAGTCCAGCACTACAAAGTTTCTAAGTGCATACTGCTCCACAGCTCCACAGGAGGGGCTCAAGAGTTCCTTGAGCAGTTGTTCTTTCCGTCCTCCACAGGCTCTCAGTCATCTGGCACTGCAATCCTTGGTCAATGAAGGCCACAGCTCCCCGGACATCATGGTTATGGCTCCTTTCTTTTCTTCCCTTCTGCTCCACATCCCAAACTATCAAACATCACCCGAGCAGCAGCAGCATCATGCAGAGGAAAGCGACGCAGGACAAGCCCATGCCATAAGCGACATCAGAACAGACCACAACAGGAGGTAGCAGGGGCTGGGCTTATGGGAGACTTAGAGCCTGGGCAGTGACAGAAGACCACCTCTAGCGGCGGCATGCTTTTTAAGAGCTGTGCAGGACCTGTGCGCGAATGCTACAGCACAAACAACAGCAGGAGCAGTGCTCATGTTGGTTAGTTGGGAGTTACCCAGGCGGGCACGTACTAGCGGATGGTGATTGAGTTTCAGTGAAACGAAGGATCAAGCTCAAAGTGATTCAGATAAGGCAGACTTGTAGACCCTGCTTTTCTTGTCGCATCACTCTACCCTGCTCTGGTTACCTGTACCCAATCTCCGAAGGCAGATATGTAAATGCTGGAGGGTGCGAATTTTGCATGTTACATGCAAGGTACTTCAGTTCTGGCTGGTTTGGTGGTCAGGTATTGGTCAGGCATGTGGGCCAGCCGAGAATGTGATACCAGCAAGCTGAGCATGTTAGTGAAAGTGTGTGGCACCTTCACGCTGACCTGCGCTAGTGTAGCTCCTGTATTTACTGAGTGGATCAGGGCTTTAGCGGAAGCTGGGCTCTTGAGTGGGCAATAGCATTACCCTGCACTCAAGGATAAGATGTTTTCCTGAACACTGGCTTCTGGTGATTGCCCACTTCTATCGTCTTTGTGAAGGTCTATTGTGAGCTTGCTTGTTACCTGCCTGTTGGAGCACAGCTTGATAGTGTACTCACACGTTGAACACTAGTGTACTTAGCACACATCCATCACTTTCTGGGCTCTTCCATTGCTGCTTCATTCTCGTGGGATGGCCTGGAGTAAGCCTGGACTTCATCTGGCGTGCTCTTGCACGACAAACTGGATTGGTGATGTATTTGTACAAAGGCAAAAGATCAGCAACAGTCCTATGGGATGGCCATGTATTACTTTCAGAAACCTTTGGGAGACGTAGAAGGTGAGCTATTGAAACCTACAAGAGGGCTGCAGTGATCTATCTCATATAAATGGGCTCATATCAAACGGTCTCTCTTAACATATAAAAAGGCTGGAGGGGTGTAGCAGGCGGGCCCTTTAAAGGGAATGTTTGGTCGGTCTGGAATAGCAGCCCTCTTGCGGTTGCAGTGCCACACCTTAACTGTTTGTTTGTTGTAAGGTCGGACTCTGGGGGTGGTGCTGAAGTGCTCTTGATGTTATGATGGCAATCTGTTATGATGGCGGTTATCTGTGTGCGGCACTTGTGGCAGCATTTCTCTTGGGCAAGAGTCATGGGTTATCTGCAATGACAGCATGCCTGATTTCCATAGGATTTTTGGCATCCTTGAGATGCCATGCACACGGGAATACTTGGAGCCATGCCGCTGCTGCTGCTGCACGGCTGCAAAGCCGTGCACTGATCCCAAGTGCACTGATCCTAAACAAACATGTTGTCTGCAGTGGATGCTTCTTTGGGATGCCGCCGGTGCGAGCTATGGAGACATGCTGGGCCTAGTCAGTTCAGTGGCTATCTGCACTCGGCACTGTGTGATGATTGTTTAGTACAGTAAGTGTGGCTGTGTATTTGTTTGGGATGGTGGGTGGTGTGGAATCCATTATTTTTGGGATCCATCCAATGGTGTGTTTGGTCGTTTCGACCTACGCAAAAGGGCTGCCGCACCTTGAATTTATGTTCATTTGCGGTTGCCGCACCTTGAATGTTTATTATGTTATGTCATGACATGGCCAGCTGGCTGGCAATGGGTAGGTAAATTGATTACACCAATTGATTACACCAATTGATTTGGACTTACTGGACATCCTGCTTGGTTGGTGCTCTGGATTGTGTTTGATTTGGACACACCAATCAGTCTCCTGCTGGTGATTTGTTTGCTGGTGCTACTATTTGCCGTGTCCGTAGTTGGATGTCTGCTTGGGTATTCCTCTTGCTTGGTGGTATGGATTCCATTGTTTTTGGACCCATCCGATGGTGCGTTTGGTCGTTTCGACTTAGCAGCCCTTTGCGGTTGCCGCACCTTAAATTTTTGTTTGTTTGTTTACACATGCCAACACCTTAAATGTGTGGTTGTTCGTTATTCCCAATGCAAAGCCGACATAGACGTTCTGATCCAATCCCCGAGATGCAAATCTGTATGGAGCCAACGGCTGATGAACAGGGTTGGTGCTAAATGCAGGCGTTCTGCTGTCCTCCATATGGCCAGCCAAATGACCAGCGAGTAGGCAGACCCGGTTCCTGCACGGTTGCGCGTCGAGCTGCTAGGGTGACCACCTGCGGGTGCTGGGGTGAAGCAGCATGCTTGCCGAGATAGACTGTGCCTACTAGTAAGCGTGCTGTGTGCTGCCACGGCGGCGTGCGGTGTTGAACGGTGACAACATGGCATTCATGAAAAACACCGCCAGTAGCGAGATCCCGGAGCTTCAGCTTTCAACAACCAGGTGCATCGAGCCAGTCCGCGAAACGACGTACAATGTTCGAGTTGTTTCGCACCAGATGGATCCATGACACCGGACAAGTGAAGGCATCACTTCCGACATGATGCTCAATGGCCAGCCTTTTCCCGCCCGGCACCCGTACGAGAACAGCGGCAAGTAATCCAATCAAAATTTTTCATGAAAGCCTGCACGAGACCTGCTCAAACAGTCCTGCAGCTTCCCAGTTGTGACGTTGGGCTCCGGTGCTCCGCAACAGCAATATTTTATTCCGGATTTCGTTGCCTGACTCAGCAACAGTTAAGGCCTCCAATCAGGCAACACCCCGCTCCTGTTGCTGTGGTGCTTGTCTTGTGCGCACAGCAGTGTACCTAGAGGTTTTGGTGAAGGATTAAAAGCGGAGTCGGCGAGAATTACGGCGTTGCAACAGCCTTGTATAATGCGTCCAAACTAAGCTTCATGGGAATATGGCAACCCTGCAAATGCCCTTGCGTTCTGGATGCCTATCAAACAGTTGTAGACACAAGCAGAACTATGTACCGCCGCTGCTAAGATGCGCAACATCGCGAAGCCCACGGTGTTCAAACGGAGAACTCCAGGGGCTTGGCAAGCGGGCCAGCATTGCCCTTGCAGCTCAATGCGGTGTACTAGAGCGAGTTCAAGTAGCTGAGACCCTAAATTCTATAGTGCCGGCCCCCGGCTTTGTATCGGGAAAGAGATTTGAAGAAGTGCGTTTACGCTTGTGCGTTCCATAGCTTGGCTCAGCGATGGTTGTTCACAACTCCTTCTCCTTGGTGCAGCACGAGGCAGAGCCCGCTGTGCCCTTGTTTGTCAGCCTGTGCGATGAAGTTTGCCTAGCATGCCGCCAGCGTCCAGAGGTAAGGAAGATCTTGTGACGCACGCTTGCTAGCAGGCGTCTCCAACAGCCTGCTGACCTCACTGGCTCGAAATCACAGGCAGCTCGTGCTGGGCTGAAGGCGTTGAAGTGCTTAGGCGTTTGGGGCGTGGCAGTCAACGTCTGGTGGTCACAAGTGGAGACGCGGCCAGAACAGTATGACTGGTCGGCTTACATGCCTGCGTTCGACCTAGCACGGGAAGCTGGCCTGAAGGTCAAGGTGCGTTGAAACCTCTTCGATCTAGCAATGTGGTGTTTATGAAAATGCAGCGGAGGCAACAGCTTGCTGTGTAGTCCGTGACAAACGTGTGACCACAATGTGACGCTCCTGCAGGTATCTATGTGCTTCCATGGTGATGAGAAACACACCCTGCCTCATTGGGTGCTGCAAGAAGGCCTCGATTGCCCAGATGTCTTCTACACAGACAAATCAGGCAATCGTTGCACGGAGTATTTGAGCTTGGGAGTGGACTCAGGTGCGCTTCTAGGCTGCAGATGGTTCATTGCAGAGGCTGATTCCTGGACCTCAGCATCATTGCACTATGACTGCTGTCTTTGAACTATTCTGCACAATGGAGCACAAAAATCTTACTTTATGTCGTTAAATTCATGTTGTTGCATCTAGGCTGCAGATGGTTCATTGCAGAGGCTGAATCCTGACCTCAGCAACACTGCACAATGACTGCTGTCTGTGAATTTTACTGCACAATGGAGCACAAAATTGTCATTTTATGTCACTGAATTCATGTTGTTGCACAAGTCCTGGCATCTTGTCTGATATGCCTGCTGACAATGCTTGTGCGGGTTGGCTGTTTGCAGCACCTGTCCTTGCTGGTAGGACTGCTATCCAAACCTACGAGGACCTCATGCGGGCTTTCTGTGCCAAGTTCAGCAGCAGAATGGGCAGCTCAATAACAGACATTGACATTGGGTTAGGACCCAAGGGCGAGCTGAGGTATCCCAGCATACCTGTGGACCAGCGATGGTGTTTCCCAGGCATTGGGGAGTTCCAGGTATGCTGATTGCCTGACAGCTGTTAGGCTTCCTTCGCATTGTTAGATGCTTATCCAGCCTTAGATGGAGACATGGTATATTGCGGTGGCCTTTTTCCTCCTGATTGTTGCTGCATGAGGAGCTCAGCAGCTTACTTGGCCATATGAGCATCTTAGGTGCCTGGCACCTTGGTGCAGACTTTTCATGTGCATAGCCCTTTCTGCATGAATGCTGCTTGCTGTTGACACTATGAGGGTAACGCTGTGCCTGGAGCCTCGGATACATGATGTTTTATGCAAATAGGGCTGCACATGAGATGCTGGTGCGCCTTTCAATGTGTTCCGTGCAGTGTTATGACCGCTTCATGCTCGCCTCGCTAGCAGCCTGTGCACACCAGGCTGGCCAGCCTCACTGGGGCACCAGTGGGCCCCATGACGCAGGCAGCTACTGCCAGTTGCCACACCAGACGGGCTTCTTCCACCATGAAGGCAGCTGGACCAGCGAGTATGGCCACTTCTTCCTGCAGTGGTACAGTGCGCAGCTCACAGGGCATGCAGACAGGGTGCTGGCAGCAGCCAACCGGGCACTGGGTGGCCAAGGAGTGCGGTTACATGCACGGCTACCGGTGATCCACTGGTGGTACAACCAGGCAGCTCATGCGGTAAGCATTCGCTTAGACATTAGGCCAGTGATGGGGTGGAGAGGTGGTTGCTCACGGCTTGGTTTTTTGTAGTTTCAGATGTTCTCACTGTTTGGTCGTTATATTGTCACATGAGCTGTGGCATGCACTTTTGGCGGGGGCCGCGAAGGCGCCTTACATGACATGATCAAACAGTCTTGATGGGTTTGCGGCATCTGAACCTCTGCTGAGCACCTCTAAGAGCAAGCACCTCCATGGGGTTGCTCCTGACTCTGATGAACCTATTGCTCTGCTTGCAGGCTGAGCTTGCAGCTGGGTGGTACAACACAGCTGAACGGGATGGCTACTTGCCAGCTCTTCAGGTACTTCAGCAGCATGGAGTTCAGGTGCAACTGTCAGCAGGTGAAATGCGGGACAGCGAGCAGCCCCAGGCAGCACTCTCGTCGCCTGAGCACCTCCTGCTACAGTTACGGGCTGGTGCTGCCGCCATGCAAATCCCTGTTACGCTGTCCAACCATGGTTGTGGCTTTGACCAGAATGTGCTTGCTGAGTTGGAGCACAAGTCTTTTGAGCACACCTGCTTTATGGGTGTTGACATAGCTCCTGTGGGCGCAGTACAGTTCAACAGCATGAGCGATGCTATGTTTGACTCACAGCACTGGCCTGTGTTCAGAGAGTGGGTTGCTCGGGTACGCTCACGGTCGGAGGAAGTGGGCAACCAGCAGCAGCGGCTAAGCGGCAGCAGCAGCAACTGCAGCAGTCCCAGCAGGGGGAACAGCAGCAGCGGGAGCCAGCAGCAGCAAGGGGCGGGAGGGCAGAGACCCAACTCTCTGGTACACTCTCCTCTCTTGGCAACACCTGGTGATATGGGGCCAACAGGCAGCCAGCTTCAGACAGCTGTGTATGTGTAACCCTGCTTAGATTCTTTGTCATAGCTCTAAGAGTGTAGAGAGCGATATGTTTTCCCCTTCATGCTCGGCTATTGTGGCTGAAGCTGGAGGTGGACAATTTTGCTGTGTGGGTTCAGTACGTAAGTTCAGCATGTTAGGGGCACATTATGGGATCGCTTCATGGGTAGCGTGTGCTGGCTGAGTGGTCGGGTTAACACACTACTTGTGGCCCTGCCCTGCTGCAGGCCACCTTATGCTGCTGCCCCTTAGCATTCAAGGGGCAGTCTGTGATGTACGTGGAGCGATGGCATGTATCATAAGCAAGCATGTGGTTGTATTCCCAATGGAAGGTAGGGTTTTGTTGTATTTGATTGCAAGGCATCCACTTCGGGGCATTGGTATTGGTGGGGTCTTGCAGGCTGGAAAGTCTAGTCTCCTGTGGCTTTGATGCAAAGACAGGGATGTGAGCGTTGATGGCAAGACCAGGATGTGAGGGTATTGAAAGGAGGGATGACTGGGGCTCGGTGCTATGGCGCCGGGAGGTTCATGGCGTGGTGCCATCGTTGTGCCATGCTTTCCATGCAGCCGCTGCTGGTTTTGAAGCCTTAAATAGCTGCACCCTCAAATGTTGTCAATTTTTTTGACCCATGCGCTTTCTTCTGATACCCCACCTCGAGGGGGGGGGGGAGGGTATAGGGCTTCGGATGATGCTCTATTGACTAATGTTTGACTTCTGGCTGGATTTGCATGCAATCACAGCTGCTCTGCCTACTGGCAGGTTTTGCCTGAAGCTCAAAAAGGCTGTGCGATGGTCTGGCCTTTTTTGCTGTGGGAGACTGGGCTCTGTCTTTTGACATGCTTTAGGTTGGGTGGGAGAGGTCAGCAGTCCTATTCCAACCAGCTAAAGTTGCGACAGAGGGGGTAATTGGATGAGGTCCAGAGGCGGATGATGTGTTATGCATGCCATGTTTGACTAAAAGAAGGATATTGGTGTGATAAGTCATTGCCAGATTTTGTCTGCATGGCACGGCTTACTCTTTATGAAGCACCTGTTTTGTACTCGAGGGCATGGCATATTGCATGCTAGGTCCATGTGCCATGCTGATGGTTACGCAAGAGGCTGTCCAATTTTTGATGTTTTGTATGAGGTTGCTGTCGCGGGGTTTGCTGATAACCACCACCGGCCATGCTGCACTTACGTTTGCTGGTGCAAGAGATCGTAGAGGCCTTTGTATTATTGCTGGTCTTTACCGAGATTGCACCACATGTGAGGCATGGATTCGGAGACATCGATTTCAGATCTTTTGGACTTGTATTTGAATATGCTTTTGGTGCTTTGAAAAACGAAAGCGCAAATGCCTTTCTGCAAAAGCGATTATGCAGCTTCCTTGGGTTCGTGTGTCAGCCTTGATCTGTTAGGGGCTGGAATGCTACGGAGGTGGTGGGAGAAGCCAATGGGGGGTGCTGCAACGTGGAAGCTGCGCTTGGAATGTTGGTGACCTGCCCTGGGTTCTGGCCTGCTTGAACTTGTTGATTGTCTTTGATCTAAACTTGCCAGTGCTCGGTCAAGCACTGTGGGCCGGATGGCATGTTCTGTGAATGGCAGCTGCAGAGGTATGCAGTTGTTCAGTGTGATAGATATGCATACACTAAGGTTGTTGGGAGAGTTGAGGTATGGTGCGGGCTTGCAGGGCTACGTGGGGAGGACGTGTTGTTGGGGCCCCATTTGTGCCCCTCCAGTTGTATAAAAGGATGTGTCGCAAGAGCAAACAACTCGTCAGCAACTTTGTGTGTGGCAGGCCTGAGGGGTGTGCTTTGTTGTGGTCTGAGCATGCAACAAGAGCATCATCAGATTGTGTGAGCCAAAGGCCAGGGTGGAGCTCGAAGGAGTATAGCAGGGCATGAGGGAGTACTGAGCTAGCTGAGTGCAACCAGCTGTTGCAGCTGGCTTTTGACTTATTTTGAGCGGATGTGAGAGAAAGGGCTGCGCCCGACAGTCTGTACCAGTAAAATGGCAATGAACGTGCATTATGTGAATAGCTGGAGCATGATACGACATATTCTGCAGTGGTGACCACACCTGCCACTGCTGATGTTGGATGCATTGAAACATGTTTAGGTTGTGGGGCATATTTGCAGATATAACTTTTGTGTAGGTTTTTTGGTGTGCACTGTTCACTCTTCGAGCATGAGGCATGGAGTGGTTTCACAACACGGCTCAGTCTTTGCGTCCAGCTTCATAGCCCTGCGATTGTGCATTTTGCATCCAGGAGGCAAGTTCACATTACATTCTCATCGGGAAGTGAATGGCTGGTACTCACGAGTGGGCAGAGAGGGGACTCTATTTTGTCATTACCTTATGTTTGGAGACTGATAACGTTGTCTGCTTGGTGCTAGCATACAGCTGTGCTGTGGCAACTACTGGTCATGGCTCGTGCAGTTTTGACGGTGCGGGACTGGAAGCAGGTATTGTGCTCACATGAGGCCTGAGTAAGGGTCGGTGCTGATAGATTCAGCCGTATCACCCACACCTTATATAAATGCCCCTGCTGCAGTGCACACGAGGTTTCCTATGGCTTGCTGTGGAGGGCAGGGCCCTAAATGGGAGATGGGTGTGCATCTTTTTTCTCTTGCGGTGCCATGGTTATGGGATATTGGTTTAGCGATGGAAGCAGGCATGCTGGCAGAGCTGTGGTATAAGTATAGTGTGTCAGGTTCAAGAGAGGGGTCCTGCTGACGCCTACTTCGGTTCCTAAGATAGTTGTGCCAGGCAAGGTCTGGTTTGTGGATGGTGCTATTAGACAGGTTTGTCCTCCAATTCTTTCAAGTAAAGGGGAAGTTGTGTTGAGGCGAAATTAAAGGAAGTGGCGAAGTGGCTAGAAGTGGAGCCAATTTGGGGTAGAGCAAGACAGCTGTAGCTTGATTATTACATTTCATGATATGCCATGGCTTGAACATGCCTCTACGGCTGGACTTCTAGGAAACAAACAAACAAAAATTTAAGGTGCGGCAACCGCAAAGGGCTGCTAAGGAAATGGCTGGTGTGCTGGCACATGCGAAAGGGGCATGTCATAGCACCCTTGTGCTAGCTTAAATCCTGAATTGGCACTATGGTCTTGGCTTACAGTGCCATGATTGGATTGCAGTTCATTGTGATGGGCTGGAGTCTGTCTGGTCTGGAGACAGCAGCTCCCTTGTTAACAAATGCACGGAGGGGTTTCTTCCTTCGCTGCATATGTCTAGTCTTTCTTTCTCTCTCTGTGGAGAACACTTAGAGGACTGCCTCAGGACCCAAAAGGTTGGGCTTCCCTTCCAATTCCATGGAACTTATAAATACAAAGCACAATTCCATGGCAATGCGTGGGAGTTTTATTTGTGTTGAACGCATGTTTGCACAGCAGCCTATGCAATGCTGGAGGCTTCCACCAACCATGCACTTGTAGCTTTGGAAGAGAAGGATCAGGACGAGGTGTGTAGATTTGGACACACCAATCAGTCTCCTGCTGGTGATTTGTTTGCTGGTGCTACTATTTGCCGTGTCCGTAGTTGGATGTCTGCTTGGGTATTCCTCTTGCTTGGTGGTATGGATTCCATTGTTTTTGGACCCATCCGATGGTGCGTTTGGTCGTTTCGACTTAGCAGCCCTTTGCGGTTGCCGCACCTTAAATTTTTGTTTGTTTTTTTTTAAGCTAGGAACTGATGGTCTCTTTCTTTGGCTCCCTTTGGATGAGTGGTGTAAATCCTACTTGCTTAGACCCCAATGAATGAGCGATGCATACCCTATTTGAGTCCCAAGGGTTGGCCTGTACTCTTGACTAGATTTCAATACTGAAGTCTTCCAGCCAGTAGAGTGGGTGATGGATGAAAGCGTTTCTGCACGGTGCAATCAGCCGTGGAGCTAAGATGGTTGCAGACCCCATTATTGTGCTGTCAAATTCCGTGAGGCTTGCACGTTTCTGCAGCCACTGTCTCGGAATGGCGCACTCTAATGATCGGCACCTGGGTTCTCTGAAAGGGCGAGCAGAACTCGGGCATGACTGTTGGTGAGGGCCGTGGTAACTAGTGCATGCCGGTGCCGGTCTCCAACTCACTTGATGGTGGTCTATGCTAGTAAGCTGTAAGTTAATGTGTATTGATTACCTGCTCGCTTTCAGTCAATCCGCGAAAGTGTAATGTCCTTATGTGCCGAGTAGACAGATCAGACCCAGTTGCATGGCGGTGCGCCATTGTTTTCATGCGCGCTTTCCTCCTTTTCGTGGGTTACCCGTGTGGGGCACGAGGTACCTAACAAGCCGTGTGCTCTCCTGTCATTCGTATGTACCAAGCCTGCAGCCGGTACTTGTAGGCATGGCAGTCGTTCAGCAGTGCATCGTGGACTTGCCACCTGATAAGGCAGTGCGGCTAGATGAGCATCTGTTGGTCGCTTTTCCGAGAACATATGGATCCATGACGGGTAGGCGCTCTTTGCAACGCTGGCCACACCAGCAGCAGTACGGCCAGGTCGTTATCTCAGGGCTGACTTTGCACAGGAGCTAAACGAGCATGTAGACGGAAAGAAATCCTCCTCAATGGCGCGAAGTGCCGTACAGACACCCTGGTACGATCTGGGGACAAGCTGGAGGTCCTTACTCGAATTGGTGCAGGACAGCAGTGGCAATCTCATGCTGGGAAGCCATGCTTGGATGTGGCATTTGAGGATGAGCATTTGGCCTGCATCATAAAACCACAAGGCCTGCGGACTCAGGGCAAAGGCGAGCAAACTGTTCAAGGTCGGATCAAGTACTGTCTGCAGCAGACTACACTGCCAGGTGCCTTGTTTCGTCCACACCAGGTATGCCTGCCTGTGGGAGAGGAGACCCTTTCATACTATAACCTTTTGATCAGGCATATAGTGATCTATATTGTATCAGGAGCACTAACCGGAGATGCCTCTATATTCTACGTAAGCTAGAAATGTTATTCACCACTAGGTCAGCAGTTTGACCATTCCGTGATTGGCAAGGGTTGGCGCAATGCAGAGGCCTTTAGGGGGCTACCAACAGCTGTAGGGTCCTCAAATGGGATGTTCGGTCTGTCCCTCCTTTCCCTCCGACTGTCTGACAGAGGATGGTGCATTTCGGGCATCATGCATTTGGGACACACTGCCGGAGCAAGTCTGTTAACATTAACATTTCGTCCCATTTGTTTGATATACTAGTCTCGGCCTTCCCCCGCCCCTCTTCCCCAGGGACTGCACCTCAGTGATGTGGTGCATATCTCTCATGAAAGAATGCTCATATATAGTTCATCTACTGACCGCTGGTGCCTCCTCCTCCTCCTGCTGCTGCTGCTGCTGTTACTAACAGTGTCACCGGTTGGATATTGGCACCGGTGGTCTGCTGCTGTGTGCTAAGACCAGAGCAGCTATGGCAGCACTGTCAGATGACCTTCGAGACCACCGCATGAGGAAGAGGTAAGACGCTGTCAGAGGTTTGAGAGTCACAAGTTTTGCAGTGCTTCCATAAAAGGGAAACACATTTCTTTTTACTAAAGAACGAACAAAATCATTGAAGGTGTGGCAGCCGCAA
This sequence comes from Pseudopediastrum boryanum, assembly GCA_963556185.1. Taxonomy (NCBI): domain Eukaryota; kingdom Viridiplantae; phylum Chlorophyta; class Chlorophyceae; order Sphaeropleales; family Hydrodictyaceae; genus Pseudopediastrum; species Pseudopediastrum boryanum. Next base: position 7,529,650 of record OY744502.1, on the reverse strand, counting down.
GAAAAACACCAAGAACAAGAGGGTTGACCAAACACACCATCGGATGGAGCCAACAAAACAAACGTTTCTTGAACTTCCTAGTGAAGGAGTAGAAGGGGTTGGAAGGAGGTTCTGCCATAAGGAAGTAAATAGTGCGATGAGATTACTGGACCTGAACTGGGAGCAGCAGCTTGCTCTTAGGTTTGGTGACCATCAGTCACTTCTTGGGTGTGTAAGCGACGCCGGGTGACAGACATCAAGCAGAAGAGAAGCCCTCATGCACTGCCTGGCACTGTCACACATGCGTGACTGGCATACGGGCTATACAGGGGAGTGGCATTAGAAACTTCTGGTGATTTCGAAAACAACGAGTCCATGCAAGAGCTAAACCATGATATGTTAGGCACTTGCTGTGTCCTCACCCCCTGCCTCACCGCACCCCCAGCCTCACCCCACCATCCCTCCCCTACCCCCCAACTCCTGCCCTGCGCCTCCCCGCCTGCTGTCCCGCATCCCACACTCCGGCTGCCCTCACCCCACCCCTAAACTCCGGCTGCTGGTCTCTGCTTCCTTGTTGGCATGTTTACCTCCTATGCAGTCTCATAGACTGTTCCTGCTGGCTGTTTCCTCTATGTCACCTTCTAATAATTCTGTTGCATCTATGCATTTTCTTCGTTCGATTCCATCTACCGTATCCCTTCTATTATCGAGACTTTTTCTGCTGGTTGCTTCTTCTTCTCATCTTCAGGTACGAGGCCCTCCTGATTGGACGCTTAGAAGGCTCAGGGCTTATTGATTACCCCATAGACGGCCGAGCAGCTGTCAGTTTGTTCAAAACCGTGTCGCACTGCCCAAGCAAGAGGTTTGGCTGCCTTACTTTGGTGCACCTCTGGCCTAGGACAGGTCGGATGCACCAGCTACGGAAGCACATGGCCTTTTTGGGATATCCTATACTTGGGGATGGGAAGTATAAGTATAGGCGGAAGGAGGATATTAGGGTGCAGGGGGTGGAGGTTGTGGAAGAGCATTTGGCGCCTGTGGAGCAGTACAGCTTACAGATGAAGGAACAGCAGCAGCAGCAAGAAGGGCAATGGCAGCAGCAGCAACAGCAGCAACGAGGGCAACCGCAGCAGCGAGAAGGGCAGGGGGAGCAGCAGCAGCAACAACAGCAAGGGCACCAGCAGCCAGAAGGGCAGGAGCTACAGCAGCAGCAGCAGCAGCAAGAAGGGCAGGAACAGAAGCAGCAGCAGGAACAGCAGGAGACGCAGCAGAAACAGTCGCTGTTGCATGTCGCTGCTGCTGCTGCTGCTGCTGCTGTGGCTGCACCCCTCAAGCACCAGCTTCACGCAAGTGCTTCTGAGCTGGAGCTGGAGCATAAGCGCCTGAGAGCTGCAATTCCAGTAATGAATGCAATGACAAGAAGAGGTGCGGTCAGCAAGGGGGCCCTTGAGGCAGCGAGCAGGGCTAGCGGTGCTGGGGAGATATTTCTTACAGCAGAGGATGCTGTTGCAGCAACGGCAGTTAAGGAGGCAGCAGCAGGGGCTGGGGGTGGCAATGAGAGCAGCAGGGAGGCAGTTGTTACGGTGGCTGGAAGCACTGGCGAAGCATTTGGTAGTATTGCTGCACCAGGGGAGGGTTTGGAGGAGGGAGATGATGAGGGTTTAGGTGAAGTGATGAGTGGCAGTGAAGAGGAGATGGAGGAGGTGGTGAAGGTTGCCGGCAGCAGTGCTGGCAATGGTGGTTTGGATGAGGAGGAGGATGGACAGGAGACGCTGAGTGATGGAAGTCGTGTAGCAATGTGCTTGTGGGCTGTGCAGCTGCAGTTTGTTCACCCAGCAACAAAGGAGGTGATGGATGTGAGCATTGGTCATGCGAGTGAGGTGTATGAAGGTGTCTTTAGGACAGAACAGCAGTGGCTGCAGAATTAGCATCAATAAATTGATCAGTGTAGCTTGGCAGCTGTCACGCATGCAACCATCTCCGATTGCATTGGGTAGGATAAAGTGACAGGAAGTAATCATCTGGAACAAGTGTTGACGAGTATATGGTCAATGTGGCCCCCAGGCGATGTCAAGAGTGTCAGGTTGAAGTGCTTCAAGGTCCACTCCGGATGGGCCAAAAGGAGCTCGTAATGTAGTGTGTGGGTGCATAACCTGAATCCTGGGCCCGCTCGGTGTCGACAGGTCAATTCGGCCATTTGTCGATCGGAGGGGGCCGGCAAATGCAAGCAGGGGTCATATGTCGGACATGGAAGAAGGTACGGCACAGCCGCATAGATAACTTTTAAATGATAAGTCTATGCCTAACAGATGTGTTTAAATATCAGTGTCGATGTTCCCGCGGCACCGCGCCAACTAGTCACTGGATAGAATGCGTGATGGGCAGCTGTTCGGTTGCCTGCCCTGACACCTGCTCAGAGCCTTGCCGGCAGTTATCTGCACTAACAAGGTTCAAATTCTTGTCCCAATACCATTTAGAGAACCCGCTTAATGGGTAAGAGACTTTCAAAAGGTCACAGGAACGGGAAAGACCGCTCAAAGAGTTGATCACTCGGCAGAAGGGATCAACAGCGCTGCAATTCAGTTGGCGGCAACCCGCTAACTGAGGCATGCATGTGATTGTCAGTTTGGTCAATTGCCCGAATACCCCGTTGAGCCTTGCGTTGACTTCGTTAATATTCCTCTTTTCAAACAGAAGGCATGTCAACCGTGCACTTACTGTCTTTTCGCATGGTACAATGCATTGCAAAGATGCGGCTAGGATGGCACTGCTTGGCCATCCACACAGGAAGATACAATGGAATAGTAAGGGATGACAGGGTGTGCCGGTTGTGTCAAAAGCTTGGTTATAGGGATGATACTACAGGGTCAGTTCCAGTTGAAGATCTTGTCCACTTCATGTTGGATTGTAGAGTGCTTCACCCTGTCCGGGACGATTTCCCCCTCTTCTTCAAGCCCGCCTCCTTACCAGGGCAATCCAAGGATAGTCATGTTAAGTTTATTCTCAATCATAGTGATCCACACACACATGTGCAAGTTGTGAGGTGTATTTCAGCACTGAAGAAAAGGCGGGAAAGTTGTTTACAACTGCTTGACGATGGTAGAGAGGGTGAAATCATGCCTGAAGGTTATCTCCCCTTTGATTACAACCTATGGCGGATTATGGGACATGATATAGATTGATTGCATATGACTTTCATGTTACTGGGCACCTCTTAGGCATGGCTATGTACTGGTTAATAGTCTGTGTTAGTTCTGGAACTGCTGCTGCTCTGCGATTCTCCACATCTGGGTGAGAGTATTTTTGGCATAAAATGTATACAATGTTCTGATGATATATGCTGTTGCGTTGCTGTTTGTTTGCTGGATGTACCCAAAAAATCAAAAACCCAAAAAAATCAAAAAATAAAATTGTGTGTGCACTTTTCCAGGGCCAGTATTCTGCATCATTGTATCTGCTTGGACATGCATGATCATGGAGTTCAAACTGGTGGATGGTGTTCAGTTTTTCCTGGTTCTATTTGTGTTAGTGGCTTTGCCACCCCTGTGGTGAACTGTGGCACCGCACGCGTGCCGATGGGTTTGCCAATGTAAGATTCACACACACACACACACACACACACACACACACACACACACACACACACACACACACACACACACACACACACACACACACACACACACACACACACACACACACACACACGTCAATTCTTGCATCCTTAGGATTGATCTGTGCAGAGCCATCAATGTTCCATTCCATACGATACCGTGGGTCAGCAAAAGATCCCTGCTAGAACAGGTCCGCTCTATGTTTGATGCATCCAACATGAAGGATAAATGAAGTGCGCATGGAGCCACAGTCAGTCCAGGCAATGGCACAGCAGACTGATATCAAACAGAAGGTCAAGCTCACATCCAGCCCCAGCATGCATGCCGCCACATTTTGCACACTGGACATGCACAACTCAGCACTAAGTTGCATTCTCCGGCGACTCCTTGTGGACGGTGCCATGAAAGTCTGTGAGCTACAGGCTACTGCAAGACAAATTAATACGGGGCTTGTACATACAGGAGCACTGCAAGGCTCCTACCGGGGCCAGAGAATATGCCGCATTCATTGCCAAATTTGTCTCACCAGCCAGGCATCAATGCAAGTACCGCACAAAACGGCTGGTGGCCATTTTTCACAACGAAGCAGCAGACATGAAGCAATTGGGACAACTCCTTCTCCCGCCCACTCACAGCACACTTCACTGGTACACACACTATGCTAAATACATTACATCATGCAGTTCGCCAGCCAGGGTGCTTGCTAAGTTTGCCATGCCAAGAGGCAGGCATTCCTGATGGTCACATTTGCCCAGGGATATGCAAAAGCAATCAACTTTACCCTGAGTACTGCATAGGTTCTCATACAGGTGTACCTGAGCTGCCTATACTGCTTTGACCCTTGCTGAGGCAAGCTATTGCCCTGGATGATTCCAATAATGAACTTGCTCCCATGTCCACTCCTATGCAGCCGAACACCCTGTTGCAAAAGACATATGAGCATTCGGCCCTGACACTCACCCAGTCTTGCCCACCCAAACCTCATCTCTTCACCCCACCTACACCCCAGACTCTCTCAAGTGCCCATAGGGAAGCGCTCGGAAGGATCACTGTCAAAGTCATCGGGGTTGTACTCGAATGTCAAATCATCCAGGTCGCCATCCTCGCCAAACGCCAAGCGAGCCTCTGGCTTCACCCTTCTGATTGGTACTGCTACACTGTACACAGTTCCAATGTCTGGCTGCAAAGAGATGGACACCTCAATCTGCTCCTCTGACTCAATGTCTACAAAGTCTTCAATGGACTTCAAGATATTCTTCTTCATTTCTGTCAGACCCACTGGACTGAGCCCACAGCGGTCTGCGACCAAAATCATCCTGAGCCGCTGCTTGCCTTCTTCCTTAGCTGAAAGTTCCGGCCGTTTTTCTGGGAAGAAGATGTCCCAGGCCAGCTTAAGCTTCTCCATGAAGTCTTTTAGCGGTGTTTCTGCTTGGTCCTTGCTGACACTTTTTACCCGGTACTTTACCGTGGTACCTATTGCTGCTGTTCCAGGGACTGGAGACGACGCCGTAGGTGTTCGAGCAGACACGCTGGCGCTTTCTTCACCCTTTGTGAAGTGTGTTCTGACTTGTGGTCTATGCACCGAAGGTGCGGTTACCAAGGTCCCATGGAGGCATCCACCCTGCAGGTGGACAACATGAACGTTTAAAGATGCCCAACTTTCATCTATGTTTCGCTTGAATACTCTGACAAAAAAGAGAAAGAGCTCCTTACCCGCACATGCCCCAGTATGCGACCAGAGCTCAACATCCCAACTGCAGCAAGCTTACGCAGCTGAGAAGCGCACTAAGGTTTACTGCTGCTTATGGTACAGACACAATATACTATCGCGCAGAAGATTAGTGAGCGTCACACTAGAACGCGACGCCTGAAAGAATGCCCTGTGTCAAGCGTTCAGTAGTGGTCAGCGGTTGATGTCAAATGATACCACGGGGGCCTCTAAGCAGCCAGTCGGCCACAAGTTGCCAGGATGCAGGAGAGATACATCGACCCGGTGCTGGAAGCGATCAAAGCCTACATCTGGACAGACAGCACCCAAAAAGCTTGAGCTGACAGCTGACCCGCCTCGCGAATGGCCGCTCCGTTGTCCGTCCCGTCACTCATATTATTGATTCAGTCAGTCAAATGGAGAAGAATGCACATATGAGGCACTCGAAAGGAGAGTGCGGGAGCCGCAACCCCTTGTTATGACGTGCTGGGTGTGGGAGCCGCAACCCCTATCATTGCCGCTTTATCGTCGATCCTGCCAAGAATTGAGAGCGCTTTAGTGGTTCGGTCAATTGGACCACAGTAGCAGTGCCGTTTTTCGTCCTCGGATTGGAGATCTGTTACACTGCAACGGAAGTTGCTAAAGGCAAGACCGGACCAGGTGCGCCATGTGCCCCTCTCTCGTGCAGGGGCAAGCTGAAATGGAGGGAGCTGTCATGAGCCAGCAGCCTGCTAGTGCAATTAGCAGTTATCTCTAGCAAGGGGTAGCAAAGAGTAGATCATAATGAAGCAGTACTTCCCCTTGCCAAGTTGCTGGATGTGGCCGGCTGCATCCTTCTGTGGAAGCCCTGTCCTAATTCCTCACGGTGCATGAATTCAGATAGGTCATTGTAGTAGCTTCAAAACTGACCTGGCTGAAGCGCCGATGCAGAGGGAACCGTCAAGCATGGGGAGGTCTGAGGAGAGAGGGGACTCTGACAGGGGTTACAAGAGAGGCAGGAGCCGCAGCAGGGAGAAGCGCAAAAGCAGAGTCCATTCATCCTCTAGGTGAGGCATGCACGTGTTGTATTGATTCTTACGTATACTGGCTCCTTATTCTGCCAAGGCAATGCTCTTATGGCAAAGTGCAATCTGCCTCACAGCTTGCACTTGGAAACAGTACAGAGTGTCAGTAGTGGCTGTGGTGCATTATGCCCTGATGCTCGCTGCAGTCGCCCTTCTAGATATTGCTTCCTGCAGTAACGCTTTTTGAAAGGCGGGACAGTCGTTAACATTACACTGCTGAACGCTTCCTTTTGGTACCAAAGCCATTAGGCTGTGCACCAGGGTGGCAGTGGGGTAAGGCACAAGGCACGCAGCCATGGCCAGCCAGGCCGCAGTAAACCAGCCAGGCCTCCCTTGCCTGATTGCCCCAGGGGTGTGTCCCCAGCAGCAGCAGTACCCCAACAGCAGGAACAGCACAGGGCCTGCTAGCCCTTCAGCTTTGTCCTTACGGCCTCTGGCCTAAGCGGCTTGAGTCAGTTCATGCCAGCCTGGAGTATGTGCTGTGGTTTATGCTAGGGAGTATCAGTGAAGCAATACGTACCTGTTGGTCCACAGCACTGTGATAGCCTTTGGGAGCCAGGCCGGTCTAATGGTGAAAGAGAGTAGCAGTTGCAAACTTAATGGCATGGGCAGCTCGCTAGGAGGCTTGTACCTTCCATTCTATTTGTACCTTGCATGATAGGATCATGCCCCACAGGTACTAATTCAGTTTTCCCATGCTCCGTGTACAGAGGTTTTATTGTCTTCTGTGCTAGATAGGATGGTGTTTTGCTTCCATCCTTGCTGGAAGGGCTGTATCATAATCAGAAATTGCAGGCATGAACTGTAGACGTGATGTGCAACTGCAAGAGGCCTGTGTTCTGCTGGCTCATTACACTGCATGATTAGGCCCCACCTCTTCACACATGGCTGCTCCTGATGGGTGTAAGGTTGCTGCATCAGTACGTTCCAACGTAGTTTGTACCTGCTCTTCAGGTCTGACCGAAGCCGCTCAGCATCACCAAAGGCTGCCCGCTCTGCCAGCAGGAGCCCAAACCGAGGCGCAGCAAAGACCACAGCAAATGGCAAGTCCAGCCCCAGCCCTGCACGCTCAACCTCCCGCTCCAAAGGCTCCCCTCCTGCCAAGCCCAAGGGCAAATCCCGCTCTCCTTCTCCCGCCAAGTCCAAGTCCCCAGCTGGTTCTAGGTCACGGTCCCCAGCCTCCCGGAGCCGCAGCAGGAGCCGTAGCCGCAGCCATGGGCGTAGGAAGTACTCTAGATCCAGGACCCGCTCGCATTCCCGGTCACGGACACCCCGCCGCAGAGAGAGGTCACGGTCTGGCAGGCGCTCACGGTCCAGATCCAGGTCGCGCTCGCGTTCCCGCCGTGGGAGGAGCCGCAGCCGGAGCCGTAGCCGTGATTACCGTAGGGGCTCTCGCTCCCCTGGGCTAAGGCGGACGTACTCTCACGGGAGGGGTGATCCCTCTCCTGTCAGGTACAGGCCCCGCAGCAGGAGCAGGGATAGGCACCGCAGCAGGTAAACAGAAGGTTTTGAATTTAATTCAAAACTTGTTTATTCTGTGTGTGTTATTTCTGAGGCAACAGTTCAGCAGTGCTAACATTGCTGCATAGCCATTAGCACTTGAGTCCCTTTTGATGATTTATGTTGTTGTGGGCCAATGTAGAAGTTCTTTAATTACCATAGCAGGGCCCACCGCATTGATTGGAGAAGGGCCGAGAGTGTTGGAGTTTATTGCTGGCGGCTGTTTTCTGTTCCACCTTGCTGTTCTTTGTGACAGCTTGAGGTGCGGGGCCCATGGCACTTTTTGCTACGGCATATCATGAACTGTAGTAATAATATGGGCTCCCACCAGCCACGATGTGGTTCTAGTGGGGGTCTAGATGGAATGCATGACAGTGCCCTGATGCAGCGTACCTTGGCATCTGTCCTAGTCTGCTAGGCTCCACAGTGCTAATTGCAGTACTTCCTTCTGCTCTCCAGCACTTTCTAAGGCATGGCATGGCAACACATGCCCACCATGTGAATTTATATCCACGCTGTCATGCCATTTGCTGACTGTGGGATGCCTGCATTGCTTGCTTCTTTGTTTCAGGTCACGTCGCGGTCGTGACAGAGAGCGCGAACGCGTTCGCGCTGCGCCTAGTATCAACGACCTGTACATCAACAGGCACATTGCAGATCTGTTCCATGATGCGGTGCGTGAGATCTCCCAGAGGCGGCGCTTCCCCATCAACATCAGCAGCTTAAATGACATCATGCGTGGGATGGATCATATGTGGCATGTGGGGCGGGCCACTGGGGGGACCTTCAGCCAGCTCTGCAGGTTCTTTGAGCGGGAGGGGCTGGTCATGCTGGATCAGAGGAATAGCTCCGTCATGCTTATGTGAGTAGGTTTTGGGCTGGTGGGGTTGGTCCCTCACATTTTGGGCTGGTTGGGTTGGTGCAGGAGGTCCGTAGGCAGCTGCTGCATGCTCTTGTTATCACATTGCATACTATGCCATAGCAGAAGTGCGATAGCGCAATGCTCTGACATCTCTGCAGCGTCCTGTGACATCGCTGTAGTTCAGCGATTTGTGTTTGGAGTTTAGATCAAAACTGTGTTCTTTCTCACAAGGGTATGTGCCTCAAACCTGTGCATACTACAGATCGTTCTATACCAGAAGTTTGGGGTGTGTCTTGACGTTTGCATGCAGAGCACTTCGTTGGCCACATCAATGGCCGCAAGTTGAAGTCCCAGAATTTGGGTCAAACCAAAAGCTCTACTGTTACTGTTTTTTCAGTTTCTGTTTGGAACTGCATACTTGCTTTGTCTCTCTATCAAACATCTGCAATGGTTTTTCTCAACCTTTCCCACTACTTCCTGCTGCAGTGGAACCATGTACCGCCCTCCGGGTCCGTACTTCAGGGGCCGCAGCCCACCTCGCCACATGCGCAGCCCGCGCCGCAGCCCTCGCCGCGCTCGTAGCCGCAGTCGCAGCATGCGCCGTAGCAGAAGCCCAAGAGGCAGGAGCAGCAGCCCAAGGGGCAGGAGCGACAGCCCAAGGGGCAGGAGCGACAGCCCAAGGGGCAGGAGCAACAGCCCACCACGGGGGAGAGGCAGTAAGAGCCCCAGCCGTAGCCCAGCCGGTCGTGGTGGTAGTAAGAGCCGCAGCCGCAGCAGGAGTCCGGGAGGGAAAGGGAAGAGGGGTGGCGAGGGTAGGAGGGGAAGTCGCTCACGTAGTCCTAGGGGAGGGAAGGGGGGCGAACGGTGGAACATGGAGAGCAGCCCGGGTGACTTTGAATTGGAGGGTAAATAAGCATGTGGCTGTGCTGATGGCAGCCAGGGGGCTGGGGAATGAGGTAAAGATGGAGTTGTTGCGCTGATCAGCTATAATCTCGACAATCAACGTGAGCTGTGGGATGCTTCATGCTTCAGGCTGGGTTTAGGAGTTGCTTTCCAATGGGTTGACGGTGGAATCCCGGTCTGGATTGCAGCAGCTTTGCTCATGGCCACTAACAGGTTGTGAGCTGGTCATTTTTGCTGGTACATTGATGGACAAGCCATGTGGGGCAATTTTTGCACAAGTTGGGATAAAATGTCATCCTAGATTGTCCCTGCAGAGTCTGCAGTCTGTTGCAGGCTATCTTTCTGCTTAAATGGGGTACTGATTATGCTGCAGTACCAGTTGCACAATCAATGACTTGTCTGAAGGGTTGTTTTGGCATGTGCATAACGGCGGTTTTGGCCCAGACTACTTGCTCACCTTCGTGTGCCTGCTTGCCAATTCAGGAGATGGGTAGAGTTGGTTTCAGACTAAGGGTGTTGTTGCATGCCCCTACTGCCATGGAGTGCTTTGGTCCATGGGTTAGCCCCTGTGTGGACACACCCACTGAGTAATGCCTGATGGCTTTCATTTGCCTGATGCCTTGTATGTTGGAGGTGGCCTCATGAGGGGGGCCAAACGCCGTCCATGTGGGGCCATCGAAAAGAACGGATGCATGGCACGGGTTGGTAGGACCCTTCTTGCTGAACCCTTGTAACTGAAAGCCTTTAAACGACTATAAAGCCAGCATGTGCAAATGCATATGCCTGGCCTTGCTTATGGGCGCGAATGGATTCTAAGTGCATAGCTGAGGCAAAGTCATTCAGTGGGGGCACCTTGCGAGCATCTCCCGCCGTTCACATCAGTTGTGCTTCGCGAACGAGAACACTTCCTTACATCAGGCAAGAGCCTCATCCAGAATTGATCCATGCACAGAAGCGCAAGACAGCACTTCCGGGTGTACCTCTGCTAGAAGGACGAGCTTGCGACTAGAAGGCCAGTTCCGGATCTCTTTGTACAGCTGAAGCTGGCCTTCGCATGGATGTGGCAGCAGAAGCACCTGTAGAAGCTCCGGGGACAGCTTTAGAAGCGAAGGAGAAAGATGAGCACGGGCTGGTACGCTATTTTGGGCTCTAGCTTCAACAGGTGCTTGCACTAGCTGTTGCTCCATGGCACTGACGACAATCCTGTTGAACAGAGGCTACCGCTTGCCCGGGTGAAGAAGCTAGTGAAAGCAGACACTGACGTAAAGGCAATTGCGAGTGAAGCTGCCTTTCTCGTAGCCAAGGCAACGGTGAGCGCTCCTCCCCACTGAGCTGGGGAGAAGCAGAAGTATCATTTGTATTTCCTGAGCCAACTAGCTGAGCAGGCATGGAGTATGTCTGTAAGGGGCATGTCATGGTGCTCCTCAATCCAAAAATGTGCTTTTTTGGATTGAGGAGTATGTGCTTTCATCTGTTGCAGCCCCATGTGGATAGCCCTCACAGGTACTCTGTTGCAGCAGCTCCCCTCAGCCAGCTGAACCCTGCTTCTATTGGCTTCTGTTCAGAAACAGTTCATGCTTATGACGGGCCCTTCCTGCCTGCAGGAACTGTTCATGGAGGAGGTTGTAGGTAGAGGCTACAGCCAGTCCAGCAAGGAGGGCCGCAGCAGCTTGGCTTACCAGGATCTAGGTGCGCTGAAATGTTGGCTACAAGTGAGACTGCAGCTGAAAGATGCATGGACTGCAAAAGTTAATGCTCCAGCGGCATCCATCTGCAGCTAAACACTGCATGAACTGCTGCACTATTAGGAAATTGAGGGCTTGTCTCTGTCTGTCAGCAGATGTGGCAGTGACGAAAATGCATCTCCTTTCTGCTCCTGGGTTTGGCTCTGTTTGGATCAGTAGCTTGTTTGTCATTGTTTTTGGTTCTGCTGCTTTGGGGTGGGTATACATTTAAGCTTCTGCTGTCCTTGCTCACGCTGCCTGTGACAGTCTGAGAGGCAGCACGGACCACACCAGAAACATACAGAGCCCAAGCACAGGTCTTGGCACACAAATGCTGCATTAGAGGCAAACTTACCGAAGGGGTCCCAAACAGCTAGTCTAAGCTAGGGTATACCTCTAGCTGAAGCCAATGGCAGCTGTGCTTATGTATGGCTGGACACACTACGGTTTAAGTAGCTCAGCAGCACGCCAAGCAGGTTCATGCCATTGGATCACAAGAGTGGTGCGCAAAGCATCAGGAAATCTAGGTAAGCAAACAGATGCATGCCCTCAAGTACTTGCTGTGTTTACAGCACTTGACCTTAGCGTTCATTTCTGTCTCATCTCTTTAATTAATACCATGGTAGATGTATCAAGCGTGGACATACTGTGTGTCAACCATCTCCTGAGACTTGATGTTCATTCTCCTTCCGTTCGTGTTGTGCAGCATCTGTTGTCCACCAGTGGGAGGCGCTCGCTTTTTTAGCAGGTGAGCAATGTTGTGCTAGAGAACAGTCAGCAGCAGCAGCAGCACATCTACCGCTTCCCTCCCTCCCTCACCCCATATGGCCATAGCATACATTACCGGCTGTAGCAAGAGTATCAGGCAGGCACCCTGATTCTCCATACAGCACCAGGGGTGCTACTGCCAGCAGCCAAAACCCTGGTATTGTTATCACATTTCATGATAAATTGATATGCCATAGCAAAAAGTGCCATAGGCCCCGCACCTCAAGCTGTCATAAAAACAGCGACGTGGAACCAAAACCCTGGTATGGGGACCAGAGGCTGATTGTATGGTTTAGCCCATTAGAAACCATAGCTAATCTATTTTAGCAGTAACAAGGTTTTAGCAGTAGTTTAACACTGAAGCTGGAGCTTCATGGTCAGCTGCTGCTGTTTTTTACCAAATCTGTTACAACTTGAGGCATGGCCCTATGTCATCCTGTAAGGATTGATGGAGCTGGCCTTTGTGCAGAGCACCGCACCCTTTATAGCTAGGGGCTAGGGGTAGGCCAACTTCCCCAGTGTAACAAATAAGACAGTACAGGCGCAGGGAGTCATGTGGCGGGTGCTGCACGGTCCGAGGGCTATGCAGTGATCTGTCTCATGTATACACTTTATACACATTGGCTGTGGGGGGGATCTGAAATAACGAGGGGCAGGGAAGTCAGGGGAGGGGCCCCAGGAGGGTGCTAGCCTAGATTGAGGGGCTTGGATGCGTGAGGCAGGGAGGGAGTGGAGGGAAAGGCTGCAGGAGGGGGTGGAAAAGGAAAGTCAGGGGAGGAGAAGAGGGGCAGCAGGAGGAGGGAACTTTGGTGGAGCTCACTGAGGGGCAGAGGAGAGAAGGGTAGGGCAGGAGCAGGGTATGGGAAGAGTTGGGCAGGAGGACAGCATAGAGGAAGGGAGGCAAAGGGACCCATGCCAGGTTGCGCCTTGGAACAAGCCTTGTTCCAGGGTGCAACCTGCATTGTCAAAGGGGCCCTGCATTCCCCTGCATTTTCAAAGGGGCCCTTTGACAATGCAGGGGTATTGCAGTTTCATTTGGACTGGCTTCAGGGCAGAAGCAGGTCGGATTAGTTTACATTAGGATGCTCCATTGGACAGATGTCCCTCAGCATTTAAGAGCATTATTAGCATGTAAGAATCCATACTGACAGTCCACGCTTACAGGTGGTCACCCTCGCAGCTCCAACGCAGAACCCTAGCATGCAGAAATCGGGTCTGTCTACTCGCTAGCTCATTTAACTGTGCTATATGGAGGTCAGCAGAACGCCTGCATAATTAGTTCCAAAATACCTATCAGTATCAAGTGACTTTTGGGTGATGGACAGGACATTGCACCTATTGGACAGACCGAGTTTACAGTCCACCCTGCCCAGCTTTTTGACTGGTTTATCTGACCGGTTGGCGCAGCAGGGTGCCCGACATGCCTTACTTGTTGGTTCCGTTTTCATGGCTGTCATACTGAAGCACATTAATGTGTCCATCCCTGTTTGCAGATATAGTACCTCGCAAGGTCAAAGTGATAGACCTCCTAGCGCAGCCAAGAGCAGATACTTCTACTGGGCAGGATTGATGGATGGACCCTGCGCGAATTGAAGGCTTGCACTGTACTTCTGCTACTAAGGAATTGCATATTCACTGCCAGATGATGGAGTGAAGGTTCTCTGAAACCTGCAAGCAAGCAGTAAGGTTAGGTTGTGTGTGAGGATTGCCATGGACTGCTAGTGGTTATGGCCTCTGGCTTCGTTCGGACACCAGGATGCTGTATGGTATACAGCCCGCTTGGACCTACCAAGATGAAGATCCATGTGCAATCCTTGGCCTGTTGTTTGGGCAGCATTCGCCTATGAGCTTCAAATGAGCTTCATTTGCTGGTCATGCTCATTGGCACAAGGTAAATGAGCGTGTTTTTGCTCAAATTATGCCTTTGCCACACCGATACTGCTCTGAGTGTATGCCTGGGCAAGCGATGCAGTGAGAGACTTCTTGAGTTAACTTATTGTGTGCCGGCAGTGTGGGATTGTCAGATATTCGTGTCTACTCTCTAGGAGTCTCAACAGATTCACCACCGGCATATGTACAGCCGGGCCCGGCTGTTGGTAGGATGTGGTAGTGTGTGTGTGTGTGTGTGTGAATCTTACATTGGCAAACCCATCGGCACGCGTGCGGTGCCACAGTTCACCACAGGGGTGGCAAAGCCACTAACACAGATAGAACCAAGAAAAACTGAACACCATCCACCAGTTGGAACTCCATGATCATGCATGTCCAAGCAGATACAATGATGCAGAATACTGGCCCTGGAAAAGTGCACACACAATTTTTAATTTTTTTTTTTGGGTTTTTGATTTTTTGGGGTACATCCAGCAAACAAACAGCAACGCAACAGCATATATACCAGAATTTTGTATACAACTTAATGCCAAAAATACTCTCACCCAGATGTGGAGAATCACAGAGCAGCAGCAATTCCAGAACTATCACAGACTATTAACAGTACATAGCCATGCCTAAGAGGTGTCCAGTAACATGAGAGTCATAGGTAATTAATCTAAATCATGTCCCATAATCCGCCATAGGTTGTAATCAAAGGGAAGATAACCTTCAGGCATGATTTCACCCTCTCTACCATCGTCAAGTAGTTGTAAACAACTTTCCCGCCTTTTCTTCAGTGCTGAAATGCACCTCACAACTTGCACATGATCACTATGATTGAGAATAAACTTAACATGACTATCCTTGGATTGCCCTGGTAAGGAGGTGGGCTTGAAGAAGAGGGGGAAATTGTCCCGGACAGGGTGAAGCACCCTACAATCCAACATAAAGTGGACAAGATCTTCAACTGGAGCTGACACTGTAGTATCATCCCTATAGCCAAGCGTTTGACACAACCGACACACCCTGTCATCCCTTGCTATTCCATTGTATCTTCCTGTGTGGATGGCCAAGCAGTGCCATCCTAGCCGCATCTTTGCAATGCATTGTACCATGCGGAAAGACAGGGTTTTAGCCTTCAAGTATGTAGGGGCATCGTCATGGAGCCCTCTTGCCCATGCAGCATAGGAGTTGTGAATAATGCGATTCCTGGGACAGGCTGGGTCTTGAGGGTGCTCACAAACAAGGTCTACATCCTCCCAACATTTGTCAAACATCTGCTTCAAACTCTCACGCACAACTTTCTCTTGAATTTACAAAGCCATAATGCTGTCCACTGTGACATGGCTAATCCCACTAGGAGACCAGTCGCTGGCTTGCACAACACCCATGATTGTGAGACTCTGAAGCAGGTAGTAGGACCAACATTTCTTACACCCTGCCAACATGAGCTCGATATCTGCTTTCAGTGCTTTGCATACCAGTTTTTGGGATCCCATCTTAATAGCACGAATCCAAAACCTCGTAGCCAGAGCTACCCAATGCCACATGACAGGGTAACGGCCAAATTCCCTCATGAGCATGACCTTATCTGTTCCATTCCCCACCCCTGCCATGATACGCAAATAATTGATATGGACCTTCTCAGATGGTAGGTTGAGCGGGTTTCTCAACTTGCCAACAAATATCTCTGGGCCCCAGATTTGGCATCCATAAGACAACACTGGTTCTACCAAAATGTCAAAAAGCCTGAGTTTGAAATCAGGTTGAACGATGTGGTGTTGTCTACATTGTGACAGCAGCGCATGCATGGCCCTACTGCCAGAGGATGCCAGAGCATCACATGCCGGCCTGATGCCCTTGGTGGCATGGTGAAGAGCTCCCAAATCAACATAATTGTCACTAACATGAACCTCCTGACCGTTGTAATACCACTTGAGTCCCTTTGCAAGACGTGTACCAGATGGTCGGAAAATGACTATGCATGTTTTGTGCGGCTTCAAATTCACCTCCATGTCAAACAGACGACAGAACAGATGCAACACATCCAGCAGCTGTTGCAGTGCCTTGGGGTCATTCACAGCTAAGAGCTTCACATCATCAGCATACATGATCTCCGGGACACGCATGTCACCAATAAGAGGTCCTGCTCCTGGCAGCTTCATTGCAATGAGTTCATGCAGCTGCTCTATAAAGAGGCCAAAGAGTAGAGGGCTCAGCTCACTGCCTTGCTTTGTGCCTCGGTAAGTCCTGAATCTGTCACCCACACAGCCATTCACATACACAGATAGATAGGCATTGTCCATGCTCTTCCTTAGTGCTGCTAAGAACGGCCCATGAATCCCAAGTTGTTCTGCTCTCACTACCATGCCATCCATCCGCCTGGCCATGTCAAATGCCTGTTTAAAATCCACATAGCAGGTGTACAAACACTGCTTCTGGTGCATACATTTGTTGATGAGATGATTGGTCACAAACAAAGCATCTATGGTGCCATGTTGCCTACGGAAACCACACTGTGTAGGCGCTCTTAGTTCCAATTCCTCAATGTGAGGTTCGCCCCTTTTGGTCAACAATGAGTCCTGCAACTTACTAAACACTCTGGAAACACAGATGCCCCTGTATGAACTTTTGTCCGTGGGAGACCCATTCTTCTTGGGAATAGGGGTCAACTTGCCTGTGGCTACTTGTGATGGGTATTCATCACACTCATGCAAATGCTGCATAATATGCACTAGACATTCCACCAACTTCTGGCTGGCACACCCAGGCATGGGTGCGGCAGCTTCATCCCCATCCTTGTTATCTGCATAATCATTACGCACCACAGCCCTAAGCAACTCACAGGTCAAACCCTCTGCATCAGCAGCTTTGAAGCGTGGGAAGTCCATCAGCAGGCCTTCCACCTCTTCATAACTGATATCCTCATTAAGACAGTCCATAGCTTGGCATGGACGAGAATACGTGTCATAATGGGCTCCCTTAATAGCAGCTAAGTCCTGATTCAACCTCAGCTCTGGAGGCTGTGCACCAAACAATCCTTTAAAGTGCTCTGTCCAGTCATTAATGTCAGTGAGAGGGCATGGGGCGTGCCTAGTGGCGTTAAACACTTTCCAAAAATCACGCTGATGCTCAGAAAAGTACGTTTCTAGGTGGGCCAGTTGCTGTGCTTTGGCATAGGCACGCTTTTTCCTCCTCTTAAGACCCGCATATGTGCGCCGTGCTTCTTGCGCTGCAATTAGAAATGGGTGGTCAGCTGCCACCAGACCATTCTGTTCGTTGCGTAACGCAATATATGCCGCCCATGCCCTCCTAAACTCTTCACAAGCAGCATGACACTCACCATCAAACCAGGGGGCTCCTTGGCCAGACCTAGGTTGAGGTTGGCTATTGCCAGACATAGCTGTTGCACAACACGCTTTCAAAATCTGACTGATATCTGATACAGCGGACTCCAGGGTAATCCTTCCTTCTGTCATCCCTTGCAAAATATCTGCAAATTGGGGGTCTGCATGTGCCACTTGTAAGCGATATGCCTCAGTTCCCGCTTTCCCAAAAGGGCGGTATACCTTGACACGCTGTGCTCGCTGAGTAGAGCCAGCAGCTGTTTTGGGTATTGTTACCTCAAGGCAGATTGTGCAGTGATCAGGTGAACGTGTCAGCTCTAATGGCATAACCTCAAACCTTTGCACATGTGAAAACAATGCTGCCGATATGCAACCAAGATCAACAACACTAGCACCTGCCTTGCCCTGGCCCCTGCCAGGTGGCTGGAAATAGGTAAGTTTACCATAGTGGTTGGAAATAGGTAAGTTTACCATAGTGGTTGCATTACAAAAAGGACTTGATGAATAGAGATTCCTGTACGGGTCAGTCTCTACTACGTACCTGGCCCATGCCTTCCGATCCCGCCCGACCTGATTGACGCAAACTTCACATTACTTGGAAGACCTTATGAGGTGCGCCTTCTCAGTCTATGTCTATCTTGACAGAATATACGTGCTATTACTCCAGACTGACACCAAGTTAACTTCACGGGCGTTCCGATCCATCCAAGGCAACGGGCTGGGCGACGGACTCGGACGAACGGCAAACAAAGCGGGCCAACTGCGGCTGTACCTTGGCAAGCACTTGGATGACTGTCGTGCATCGCTAGAGTCTTTTCATTACGTTTGGTGCATTCCCCTCACCCGGATGACTACCTCACTGATGCCGATGATTGCATCAATACGGAGGCAGCTGACGTGGCCAGGCATCATCGCCCGAGGCGTCATGCCCAAGTATATGATCAACAACTACCATCGACAGAAACGGTCACCATTGTTGCAATCTATGGTCGGACTAACCGAAGGCTGCCTGCAGGGTAGACGAGTTCTGTGCAGTCTGTCGAATTGACGCCTGGCGAGATGTCGGGGCGCTTCACCCTGTCCGGGACAATTTCCCCCTCTTCTTCAAGCCCATCTCCTTACCAGGGCAATCCAAGGATAGTCATGTTAAGTTTATTCTCAATCATAGTGATCATGTGCAAGTTGTTAGGTGCATTTCAGCTCTGAAGGGAAGGCGGGAAAATTGTTTACAGATGCTTGATGATGGTAGAGAGGGTGAAATTATGCCCGAAGGTTATCTTCCTTTTGATTACAACCTATGGAGGATTATGGGACATGATATAGATTAATTACCTATGACTTACATGTTACTGGGGACCGGTTACTGGGCACTGGTTCATAGTCTGTGTTAGTTCTGGAACTGCTGCTGCTCAGTGATTCTCCACATCTGGGTGAGAATGTTTTTGGCATAAATTGTATGCAAAGTTTTGGTATATATGCTGTTGCGTTGCTGTTTGTTTGCTGGGGGTAAACCCGAAAAATCAAAAAAACCCCAAAAAAATTAAAAAAATTAAATTGTGTGTGCACTTTTCCAGGGCCAGTATTCTACATCATTGTATCTGCTTGGACATGCATGATCATGGAGTTCAACTGGTGGATGGTGTTCAGTTTTTTCCTGGTTCTATCTGTGTTAGTGGCTTTGCCACCCCTGTGGTGAACTGTGGCACCGCACACGTGCCGATGGGTTTGCCAATGTAAGATTCACACACACACACATTGATGTCCGGTCATATCAAGCAACATTGGAGAAAGGTTGAGTTTCTTTTTCCATGCATCCCCCCCCTTCTTCCCTTGTGAAACCCTTTTTTCCTCGTCACAAGTCAACCTACGTATTGACATATTCAGTGTACACGTCTCTGTTGTTTGAGCCCTTGTCAACACGCATGTCCAACAAGGGATTATATGCGTAGAACTGTGCATTCAACCCCTCTCGTGGCAGTTGCTGCACCTCTCAATGCTTGTTCGTTTCTTGTTTGCTTGAAGCATCCAGTACACCATCGCAGCACAACAGATATACCCGCATAGTACTCCTAGTGTGCACTCAACTAACTGTGCCCAGGAGGAGTCCTTGCCAGCGCCCTCCTCATCCCAAATGCCTGGATATACTCCTGAGGCCCAACAACTGGCCCAACCGCCTCCCCCACCCCGCCCTGTGCTGCTCCTGCTGCTGCCAAACGTGCCCGAAGCTTCTGTGTTGCAGCCTCTGCTTGAACCACCAAACTCCGACTGACTTGCTGCATACTCTCTGCAGCTGCAGCAGCAGCACTGTTGCTGCCAGCCATATTACCTCCTGCAAACCCCTTGTACGCCCCACTGCTACTGCCAGCCCCTCCTCTTCCATTCCCACCCACTTTATGACTCTGCCCCGCTGCAGCCGCTGCTGCCGCTGCTGCTGCCATCACCCCAGACGAGGCTTGAGAGATGTACGCACCCCGCCCGCTTGCATCCCCAATTGCTGCTTGGCTACGGTATTGATGCCCATTATCCTGCACTCCTCCTCCTGCTATTGCTCCTGTGGCTGCCAATGCTGCCCTAGTATACTTCACAAGGCTGCTCTCCAGGGGTTCAGCTTTTGTCCAGGTGTTGTGTGTGTTGCTGTATGAGGCTGAGGCCATGAGAGGGGTCACAGGCCTGTATAGCGGCCCATTTGATGCTGCAAGCAGCAAAGGACCAAACAAAACTCATGTTAAGAAAAGGGCAAGTCTACCTTGGATCAACCTGTGATTTGATGACGCCATTGAATCTGCACGCAAAAAGCATCAATTTAAGTGTTGTAGTTTTGGTGCCTTGCCAGCAGGCAACCTTTCATGTCAGCAGAGCAATCCGTGATATGGCTGCTTTCTACAGGATAGCTGAGCTGTCATCAAAGGGGTTGTGACATACCCCTGACAGGCACTGCATAAAACCTAGCATGCACTTCATTGACCCTCACCCACTTCAACCGCCTCGACATTGCTGAGAGCTTGACCTTTTGGATCCTGTAGTTACTCTGCATCAGAACTTGGGTTCTCAGGTTTAAGTTCTATGCCCCCCAATACATCTATGATGCCCCACGCACCATGAGGTTCATATCCATAGTAGCTGGTACTGGTGTGCAGCCCATCAAAGGGACGTGGCTGCATCTGCTGTTGCTGCTGACTGCTCCAGCTTGCACGCACAACAGACATTTCACTCCTACATGCATGCACCGCAGTGTGATGGATGTGACCAATAAGTGAAACTTGCCAGTGTACAGTCAAGCGCATACCGCCATCACCATATCCCATGGTTAAGCATGACAAATAGGTTGCGCACTTCATACATTGTGCACCTGCTTTGGGCAGTATGAGCTCCGCCTTCTCGCATAAAGGCATGCTGGCCTGGACAAGAGGTCCAAGCAGGTAGGCAACCTTGAGGAGTGTACGGCAATGGTTTAGCAATACACACAGCGCAACTGGCAGCGACCACATGGCCGCATTGCCCCCAACTTACTGCTATCAAGCAATGGACAAAATCCAGTAACAGCAATAGAGATTTCTTTGGGCCCGCATGTAGGGTCACCCCTCCCGGGGAGGAACCTCCTTGCTATTAACACTGTTAGTAGAAAGCGTTCAACGACAGCACCCACCTTGCACTGTCTATGGAAGCCAAGTAGAAGCTGCACAGCAGCTGCTCTCCGTACATGGCAGCTGCAGCCCCTGCCCTCTGGCGCTGCTGCTCCAGCTCCTGCTGTGCTGCCTTAGCCTGCACCTGGTGATGCCCCAAGGGCATACTCCTACTCGACATCTCACCAAGACCTAAGCCCTGCACCCCTGACCCTCTTTGCCCTGCTGCTGCTGCTGCCCCTCCTGCTGTTGCTGCTGCTGCTGCACATGGTAAGTGGACCCCAGCTGCATGTGGCACTTCATCCACCTCTTCATCTCCCACTTGATCACAGTCAAAGGGGCTCTGGTCATCATCCATATCAGCATCACCATCAGGAGCATCTTCATCATCGGACAAAACCAACCCAGCGACCCCTGCTGCCGCACCACCACCACCACCAGCATGAGATATTCCAATGGGGTGACTGCTGGCGTCACTGCTGCTGATCTCCTGCCCACCATCAGTCCCTGCTAAACCTGTGTGCAAAGCTTCTGACGGCACATCATCACTGCCAGTCACCGCACATGCTGCTGCTGCTGTGCCTTTATCTAGCTGCGTGATCACATGTGCCACCTGCCTAGCAAAGGTTGGTGGTGCTCTGGCCTCCACCTGCTCCAGCAGCTGCCTCATGCCTCTGCCAGCAGCTACTCTGCACATGGAGGGCACTGCCAGGACAGAGTACAGAGTGCCGTTGATGTAAGTGCGCACCTGTAGTCCAAATTGAGAAGCAGCAGCTAGTCATTGGTATGGTCAGACACATAGAGGCACATTTTCCTTCTACAAGGCCAATCAGCGTGAATGCTTCACCCCTGAATGGCATGAAACCAGTTTGCTGTCCCATAGAGACATGTGCTATCGTAAGAGATGGTCACTCTTTCATTGCCATTTTTCAAGGTCAGCTAGTCTGTTGCAGAACATTCAACCGTTTGGTTTTTTGCCCTGAGCCTGTCCCATCTACTACAGAATACATTGCTCCCACCACTTACAGAACCACTCCCACACTTCCGCAATGGCTGCCAGTGCAGTTCCCATTGCCTGATGCATTATCCAGCTACCCTCGGACTTTTTCAGCACACAAACAAAACATATATCCTCTCATACCACTTCTAACACCGCGGAGTCGCTCTTGCTGAACACTTGCCAGCCACCTTCACCCTTGAATGGTTATTCACTTGTCGCGTCTCCCATGTGCTGCTTCCTGTGCAAGGAATCATTACGGTGACACCCTACTGTAAGCCCTGCAACTATCGGAAAAAATGTAGCCCTGCAACTAGCCCAAGGTCTTGGCTCACCCAGCGTACCTGTTCATTACCACACTCCAACAACGCAGCACAAACATCCAGCAGCCGGTCTCCACATGCTTCAGCAGCAGCCAGTGCCCCAGCCATCCTCAACACCAAATTCATCAGCAGTGCACACCCATACTCCAAGCTGTATTCTGACAAAGTCGCCACCCCTGCTGCAGCAGAATTGGCCCCAGAAGCACCAGAACCACCACCACCGCTGCTGCTGCTGCTACGGCTATCACCCTCAGTCTGCCCAGTGGTGCTCTTTCTTGCACTGCTGCTGCTGCTACCTGCATCAGCGCCAGAAGCAGCCACATGGCCAACTTCCTCATGATTCCCAGCACCACCACTGCTAATAGTGCTAGGGGTGATCTCTGTACCTTCAGTAGCAGCAGCCTGTCCCTCGGCATCTGCATACCCATGCTGTAGTCTGCTGCCTGGCTGCTTGTCATGTACATTGGGGCTTCCTTTTGCACCAGCGCCCGCAGTCCCTCCTTCTGTGTCCCCCGCCAAGAACCCCACCACCCAAGGCACCACCCCAAGCTGAATCATGCTGGACTGGGCCTTCCTTTTCAAACTCAGCTTCTGCAAGGCTGCAAGGGCATGTGCCTGCAATACAGTGTCCCTCGGCTTCCCCTCCCGTTCCTGCTGCTCCTGCTGCTGCTGAAGCTCCTCTCTGCTACTGCCGTTCATGCCAGAGGCTGCATCTGTACTGCACCCTGGGTGCTGTGTGCCGCCCCCCAGCAGCTGCAGCAGGGCAGCTATGACATGGCCCTGGGGTTGTAGCAAATAAGCCCGCCCTGTGCGGTCACTGGCTATAGCATTCAGCAGCTGCACTAGCTGGCTGCAGCAACAAGGGTGGCCACTTGCTACAATCACCTGTGTAACAAGCAAGGCAAGGGATCTAGTTTGAAGATCCAGTTATCATTGACGCCAAAATGGCCGATGGCTGCTGACACTGCGGAGAATGGTGGTAGTAATTAGTGGGCTCGAATGTAGAGCTATTTGATAGACCAAACAGATGGGAAGGGGTCCTCTATTGGTATTCAATTTGTGAACCATCCGATGGTGTAATACAGCATAATGCAAGAGCCTGAATACAACAGCTGGACTCCATGGTGCTTATACAGCAATCGCTGGCTGCACTCCATTGCTTATCCTGCCATGAAACTTGCACTGTATTTGTATAGTCAACATTAAATTAACCAACAGCTTTCTGCTGCTGCTGTTGGTTCCACGCTGTGTGCCTCTCCTGGGGTTTGAACCGCAGCATGAGCATCTGAAACGCTTTGGACTGCACCCCTCCCAACTGTTTTGAGTTATGCAACGTTCTAGCATCGTACCATCTTAAACCTCCTTGCTACTCATTTCTGGTAAGGACTTCAGCCAGGCATGCTTGCGGCTGCTGCTGGTGGTGGTGGTTTGTTCCGCTACTGTGTGCCTCCCCTGGTGGTGGGAGCATGCGCTGCTGAAGTTTTTCATTTGCAGTTCTTTCTGTGGTGTGAATCATGCAAGATTCTAGCATTATGCCATCTTAGAACCCCTTGCTACTCACCTCTGGTAAGGACTTGAGCCACTTCTTGCTTCTGTTATTGCTGGTAGTGGTGGCAGTGGTGGTTGTTCCGGTACTGTGTGCCTCCCCTGGTGGTGGGAGCATGCGCTGCTGAAATCTTTTCATTTGCAGCTCTGACTGTGGTTTAAATATGCAACATTCTAGCTTATCCCACTTTAAACTTCCTTACTACTCACCTCTGGTAAGGACTTCAGCCACTGCTTGCTACTGCTGGTGGTGGCTTTGGTGTTGGTGGTTGTTCCGCTACTGTGTGCCTCCCCTGGTGGTGGTAGCATGAGCTGCAGCAGGTCTGCTTGTACCCAGCCAGTAAGGAGGCTAAAGCGGGGGAGGCCAGCAGGAGTGCGGGTGATGCGCCAGCGTAGGGCTTGCAGCAGGCGACTGACTAAGTGAGGACAGCAGGGGACAGCCTACGTGGCAGAAGTGGAGGAGCGTGCAGGAGAGGAAGATGTGCAAAGCACTGAAATGAAGACCACAAGAGTAGGAGGACAACACCTACAAGAGTTCTGAGGAACGCTTCCAGCACTGCTGTGTCTGCATGTGGTGATGATGGCAAGCCTTGAACCTTGTGCAAACCCTGAGTTTCAAAGGAGGAAGCAAGCTGGAGATTTGCTGGCAGGCAACCAGAGAGCATGCCCATTAGTATGGCAGCGCAGCACTGCGTCTTTCAGTGCAGAAACACCTGAGGCACATGCACAGAGGCAACGCCAGCAGCAGAACCACGCATGCAGTAGATGTCAGTGCTGGGTCATCATATCTTGGCAGTGCCTGCCAAGCAGTCTCAGCCATGTATTCGGGGCAGGAAGTGTTGGCTCACCCTCAAGTCCTTCTGCAGCTGCTGGTAGTTCAGAGGTGCAAGCAGACCAGCTGCTGCCAGCTCAGTGCACTCTTCCTGGCACTGCTTCAGATGAGATGCTGCTGCTACTGCTTCCACCACCTGCCTATCACTACCTCCTGCTGCTGCTGCTGCTGCAGTGTCAACTGCTTCTGATGTAGCTGCATCCCCTTGCATCTCTCCTGCTGCTGTCCCAGCTGCTGCTGCTGCTACTTCCATACCCACACTACTCATCTCTGCAAGCCCCAGTTCCACAATACTGGGATCCCCAACAGCAGGAACACTCAAAACAGAAGGCCCACCGACCTCCCCACCAACAAAGCTGTGCTCATCTCCCAAACATACACCACAGGGTCCAGCTTCCCTCCTCTCTCCTGCTGCAGCCGCCTGTGCAGCCAAGCCATCTCCAGCCTCTTCCGCCCCGTGCCCACCCTCAGCATCTTCTGATGCTTCATAATCCTCGCTGTACTGCTCCCCAGCATCTTCGCCCCCTTCACCTGCCCTCATGGCAGCTTCATTCTCCCCACCCCCACTGGCTGGCATGGCTGTACTGTCCCTATCATCAGTACATGCGCCCGCTTTGCTTGCCCTGAACCCCACAGCTGCTGTTTTGGCTCGCTGATCTGGCCCTGCTGCTGCTGCTGGACTTGCAGCCACATATCCCTGACTGCCTGCTATGCCAGCACTGAGGCTGCTGGTAGTTGCTCCCCAGCTTGTACGTGCATAAGGCAGGCAAAGACTTGACCCCTCTGCAGCGCCAAGCAACCCCCCTAGCCCCTCTGCCACTGAGCCCTCCAAGCATGCAGCACTACCAGCAGGAATGAAGTCTTGCAGCTGCACTTGACCTTGCAGCAAGGCGCTAACTGGCCGACTGTAGCCATCAGCCACAGCACTTGCTGCTACTGCTGCTGCCGAGCTGCTGCTTTGCAAGATAGGGTCTGGGTAGCTTCTTCCCATTATTGCTCTGCCCTCTCCTGGTTCCCCTGCCACAGCCCCTCTTGCTGCTGTTGCTGCTGCTGCAAGTCCCCCTGTGGTGCTGCTGTTGTTCCCTTGCCTTGCCCCTGCTGCTGCCAGTGATGCTGTGTAGCTATCCAGCATGGTATACAGCAACGGCAGCTGCATGGTGCTGGGGATGCCTTCCAGGTAAGCTGCAAGTGTAGCTCTCTGCTGGGCCACCCATTCTGCAGTGAACATGTGCTGGAAAGAAGGGTGCAGATGAGGTTGAGGGACATACGGGAGGGCATAGTAAGGCAGATACTGCCCTGAAGTTGCTAGTCCAGCTCCCTGGGTTTCAAGGTAGTGTTTTAGGGCCTTCATGCGGTGGGTTAGGTCTTGGCGGGCTGCTGCACCCAAGGCGCCAAGTTGAGATTCTGGAGGGGTCATGGCTGAGGGTTGGCTTGAAGTGGGCTTGGGAAGGAGGGGGAAGACGGCAAAGTAGATGTGTAAGCTGAACTCAACCTGCATCAGAGCAGAGGCACTGAATCAGAAGACCTGCAACACAGCTGTCATAGCTTGGCATATATGTATTTACATCCCCTGGCTCATATAATGGCTTGCATACCAATTATCATGTTTGAGTCTTCTTATCATGTCTGCTGTACAAGTAAGAGCAGGAAAAGCAGTTTGGGTCTTATGGGTATTCAGCCCATCAGCGTAGACAGCTGCTGGCCCTGCAGATGTCAACGGTCCCAGGTCTGGGGTAACAGTTCGTTGGCAGAGTCAGCTTGCCTGGTGGATTGTGCTGTCACCCAAGGATGTTGCACCTCTGGCCAGCTGCTGCCATAGGCTGAAGAAATCATCACGCTTGCCCTCATCAAATTTGCGCAGCTGCGTGCAAAGGGATATGAATATGAGCTTTGCACTGCAAGGTAACGATTGCTGTAAGTCACCGTGCACCACCAACTAGCGAAGAAGAGAGTACAGCATGGCAAGTGAAGGGACAGGAAACCTCCTTGTCCTTGTGTTTTAATCATCGCATTAATTCCTATGTCGTGATCTTTGCCATACCATATCCCTTCGGATGACTGCAGGTTCCTTCATGGCACCAGCAGCTTTGCTAATGGAGGTGGACAATTGCTTCTTTCTCCCCTTCTTCTCTGAAGCCAGTGCCTGAAGGGTCTGCCCATAGTCATGGAATCTCAGGAATTCTACAATCAGCTCAGTTAGGTGACTGGTGCCTGACTCTATTGTGGGGACATTAGACATTTTGAAGAATCATGTCGCGATCCAGAGCCCCTCAGATTGGCTGTCCGGCACATAAGCAGCATGCAGACTGGGGCGAACTGTTGAGATGTACATGACAGCGGGGTGACGGCTCTCCCGGCACAAATGCCACTACCCTATCTACATAGCCGACACGATGTGACGTGACAGGTAAGGACATGCAGGCCGTCCTTGTTGACCGTGGCGTACTGCCGATGTACCATATGGATGTCACTCTCGCTCTCTCCGACTGTTCGCTTCTCACTCCGTCCTTCCCATGTTTCCACATTCAGTGCCAGGATGACCCAGCACACTAGTTAACATCTACATTATGTTCTGTCGAAGCTGCCATACGTGGCCCCTGAGCCCGTCAATAGTTCCCCCCTCCCCCCGACTTGCTCCACAAGAACCCCCTGATGCAGTGATGCTTAACAATCCACCCACTGTAGATCGGTTTAGCCGCGACCGCTCTTTGAAAGCTTACCATGGTGCTCATATTCGACGTTGAACATTTCAGATGTGGGCCCGCTTGAAGCGGACTGGAGACTGAACCAGCCGCGGAGGCGCTGCTCGTGTGCATATTAAGGAGAAGGAATGCATGACGTGCTGCGACACAAAAATGTCATATCATGATTACGGGCTTGTCAGGACCCCATACCGGTATCACGCCAAGCCACTAATGTCGTGTAATTTAGGGAACGTCTAGTAAGACAGGGCCCGTGCCAACTCCATACACCATTTGTCTGTTTGTGATAGCGAGTAAGCAGGCCCGTTTTCTGCCGGGCTGTGGCTATCGCTACTGTGGAAGATGTCGGCGATGCACCACACACTTGAAAGCGCCACTAGTCCGCAAGACTGCCCATGCACATTCTTTGAACGCCTACTTATTAGTGCACTTGATTGTGAATGAGAAGAAGAGATTGAATCGTAAGCTATAGTGAACTGCTGCCGTCCACATGTTGCACCTTCACGGGCGAGATGGCATCTCGCTATAATACAGTTAGACCTGAACGAGGCTGGTAACCACAGTCGCTTGCAACTTTGAATGATACTCTGTCCACAACCAATCAGCCACAGGTACAGACTGCATGGCACCCTCAGCAAGGCAGGGAAGGACTCAGTTGCTGCTTTGCACAAAACGCTGCATCGATGTCCAAAACAGAATAATTTGCTTTCGTCACCAGCCACCACAAACGAGCAGCAGCCAGGCCAGGGGCCCATGTCCACAACAAATACTTGTGCACAACGACGGAAACCTCATCATTGCCAGCCGGGCCCTATACAAGCACAGCTGGCTCGAGCACGCCCGGGCACGCTGAAACTATTTCAAGACCAGACCCACGTAACGAGGGTGAAGCATCGCATAAAGTAATTACATCCACCATGCTGGGGTGTCCCTCTGCCGAGAAATGCAGGCAGCAATGGCCATGTGCCAAATTGTGAGCAACGTAGCCACAGGCTTTGCAGGCACCCAAACCCATGCATAATACAGACTTACAAGTTGGCCCCACACCGGAGGCACCCGTAACGGAGCCAAACTAGGCTCCATGCAACCTCACTGTACTGGAGCATTGGAGCATGCAACACGTGTATGACAGTAAATCACTCCCAGCACTTAGTAAGATAGAAAGTAGAACCTCCTGAATAAGGTACTATTATAAAAGCAGCTGAAAGCAGCTGTAGCCTAAATGATGGTGGGATGCTCTTCACTTCTGTCTGAATTACTTGCCAACTACCTTGCAGCAAATTTCTCCTGTAATTGGGCTCGAAGCGTGAGGTTCCAATTCCAGACAGAACACCAGCACTGCGTTGCCCACCACCTGGACATGACACAAGCTCAATAAAGGTACGCAGCTTCTTGCGGCTGAGCATAGGGCAGCCCCACCACCACTGACAGTAAGTCCCAAACCTGATGGCTAGTGCGCAGAAAGCCAATGCCAGTACACATCAACGTTTTGGCCACCTGCCCCTGACCATCTGCCAAGTTACTTTTAAGATGCTGTAATGCATCATACGTCAGAAACTTCCCCTCCAAACAGGCCCCTGCTCCCCTTGCTAAAAGTTCATCTTTGTAGGCCTCCAGCTTCCGATAGCAATAAACACTCAAGCAGACAGGCCTGTAACTCCCTCATCAGCTGTGCTGCTAAAGACAGCATCCGCTCTCCAACCCATCCTTGGGCGATTGGCATACCCACAACCGACCTTGAACCAACCGGGAATCGGCAACATTGAGCCAGCAATTCCACCTCCTGGATATGTCTCTAATTCTTGCACATTAAGACTGGCCAACAGCTGAAATAATATCACACCCCCCGAGAATGGGTAACCCCACCATGTAAAATGCACAACGGCACGTCTCCAACACAGTCCTCATAATGACCGACCCAGCGGAAGCGGGCCTAGTATTCTGCATGCATGTAGCAGCTGTACCCCATAACCCGTCCCTTAGTTACAAGATGCCAACAATGTGCACTGGTCCTGTTTGTAACTCCAATGCTGCCAACCACCACCCCCATAGGGAAGTCCACAGGCTCCTGCAGCCTTGCTAGTGAACTGTTCACATGGGTGTGGTTCTCCAGAAATGCTGCTGCTTACAAGTAGCGTATGTGGCCCTTCGCTCAAGATCTCCATGTGGTACTTGCAGCAGATACACTGGCAAGCGGGCTCAAAAACCCCACATCTGTGCTTGCCCATACAACTGCTGCTCACATCAGATATACCTCGAGAACACATCCCACAATAGCAACACAAACAATAACCCTGATTGTTAGAGATCTTTACACCTTAGTGGCGTATTCACACAGCACTCTTCCCATCTGTGCCAGAAACTATACAAGCAACCCCGCTTCCAAAAGCTGCCAACATTTCATATGCCCCTATAACCCCCCCCCCCACACACACACCTACAAGCCCACCCCGTGCATAACCCCCCACCCACCCCCCCACCTACAAGCCCATCCCCTGAGGCCAGCTGTTCAGGCTGCCGGACATGAGGGCCTCCACTGCTGCTGCTGCCACTGCATTGCTGCCCCCAGGCCCCACATCAGGGTTCTGCATGGCATGCAGGGTCTGCAGCAGGGGCAACGGCTGGCTGCTAGGCACCGCACCCAGACCAATAGATGCTCCCTGAGACACACCTGCTGCTGCAGCGGCCGCAGCAGCAGCTGCAGCAGTTGTGGGTGCATGGGGGTTGTGGTCCCCGGTGGGGCACAGCAGAGGCGGAGCCACAGACAAGCCATTGATGCCCTCCATCTGTGGCATGTTTGCAGCATTTGCCGGCACGCTCTCACCCTTCTCCGCCATCTCAGCAATGACAGCCGATGCCACAGCCAGGGCATCTGGCACAGCAGGGTACGCCTGCACCAGCAGACTCGCCATCTGGAAGGAATTCAACACTCCCTTGAACACGGCTGCGCAGAACTCAATGGTGACGTTGTGCTCCGCACGCAGGTTCTCACGCAGCTTGGCCACAGCCTCGTGTGTCTTGATGTAGGTGATGGCATTGCGGGTGTGGAAGGACTCCTGCAGCAAGCAGACCAAGTTTTGTAAATTAAGGTTTTTGCATTCGGTCAAGTAACACACAACAAAAAGTATCTTTAGGCATAGACATATGAGCAGGGACAGGCATTTTGGTGCATACTGTGACTAGGGTGTACCATCAAGGACCAAGAGCCAGGTCACAACAGACCCTGTTGTCATATGAAAAGCAGGCATTCATCTTACGCCATACCCAACATCCCACAAGGTGGCATGCATGCTTATAGAAGGTAGCACAGCACTGTCTTTGCTTGTGTACAAGAAAGACCATTCATGTACAATACGTGACACACTCATGCATCGCTTCAGCCAATCCACAACACCAACACCCTCATACAGCAAGCCGGCATATAGGAATTGCAGCAGTATAGTGCTCCTTTGGGAAACTCTTGAGCTGTATCTCTTTGTCTATGTTCCTCGTTTGTCTGCTTTCCTCACCTGCGGCAGGTGGCTCTGGATCTGCACATTCAGCTTCTTGCGCTCCTCCACAATGGGCTCCACCTTCTGCATGAACAGCTGCTTCCACTGCACAATGTCCAGCTTCTGGCTCTTGCTCAGGTTGATGCTGCTCACCACATCCCTCCACATGTCAATGGCCTCCTGCTCTGTGCTCAGGTACTGGCGACTCACCGCAATGAACTTACGGGTCTCAATGGGCCGAACCACACTCAAGCGCATCAGCAGGAAGCTCTGCAAGAGGAACACACTTATCGTCAGCTTCAGGCCAACTTGGCAACTGCACCCATCCCTCATATGAGTGAGTGCTCTTTTGCACCAATGATGCAAGGACACCTGCTGTTTTCCCAATGTGCACTCTTTACAAGTGTTTTATGTGGCCTGTGGTTCGCCGGTATGAGGGGTGGCCATATGGTTGGCCGGCATGGGGTTGTGTGACTCCAGTTCATCAGGGGCCGTGTGCTGCTTGGTGTTGAGTGACCTTTTGGCATAGCTGGTTTTGCGTTTTGCATTCTGATTGATTGATTGACTCCTTACAAGACTGCCCCACAGGATTTCAGACTTTCTCTGCAGACACCACACTTGCACTGCTTCCCCCAATTCAACACCTCATGTTCTCACAATCATGCATACATCACTCTGCCCAAGCCCCATGTATGGCACTTAAACTGTTGCATAGCCACTTACCACTTCCTTGGTGAGCTTCTCCACCTGCTGTGTTGCCTCCGGTGACACCACAGTGCCCTTGTTCAGCTCCACAAGCCTAGCAGACAGCTCCTTGATGTAGGTCTGGTAGATCTTGTAGATCTGCTCAGGTGACAGCGCCTTCAGCATGTCAGCAGTTAGGCTGATGCTCTGGCCGCTGACAGCAGTCAGAGTCAGAGGGGGGGCATCCAGGTGGTCATCCACCTGCTGAGTGATCTGCAGCGGCAACAGAGGATAGACATTAGCAACCATGTTGGCGTTGCTGTACAATACTCCCTTTCAAGCTGTTGAGGAAACGATATGCATGGGCGACACAGTACGATGGCTGGATGAGCAGGTGGGGGATGGTGATTGCTAGGAGAGGTACTATTAGTGCAGAGCACCTGCAAGCAACTCCAGCCGTCGCTGGCAAACTCTTCCCATACGTACCACAACAATTGCGACCGCTGCTTGAGGATCATCAAGGGTGGAAGCCACAGAGTGGCAGCACGGACAGAACATGCAACTCAGTCTCCCAGCCCCCTCAAGCTACTAGATTAGCAACTCACCTCCTTGCTCTCCTGCATGACCTGAATCTGCTCATTGCGCATATCCAAAACCTTCTCCAGGATGGATGTGCGAGAGTGCAGGGCAGCATTCTCTGTCTGCAGGTTGCCCACCTTGGCTGTCAGCTCCTCAATCTGCTTGTGCAAATCCTGGATCTTGGCCTGTAGGCAGGTAGAACAGCAGCGACTTGACATTGGGCAGCGTCTACAAGTCCAAAAGGGTTGTGAGTGGAAAAGAAGCCAAAAAAACCTTTGCCCCACAAAACTCTCGTCTAAGACAACAAACCCCAATCGCGTTGCAGACAATGCCAGCTTGCCTGAACTCGGTCAGCCAAGCGGTCACGCTCGACTGCCATCTTGCACCATGAGCATATGACCGAGGAATTCTTAAAATATGATTTGCTTCCACTCCCGTGCAACAGCTCGGCTAGGTCGCTCCAAACCAGGGCCTTCCCTGACAACCTTTCCCCACTTGGACAGCTTTCACCAATAAAGAACAGCTAAGCTGATGCGCCTACAAGCCATGCAGGTCGCCCATGGTACCCCTATAACAAATCCCATGTGCTGAACATATGCAAATGCCAGGACAAACGTACCTTCTGGCGCTCCCTGAAGCGCCGCTGGGCCCGACGATTCTTCTCCTGCAGCGCCAGGTGGCGCCTCTCTGCCACACTCAGGTCATCATCGTTGGAGATCTCACGCTTCTTGCGGCTCTTCTGCTCCCCACTGCTGGCACTGCCATCGCTGGATTGCGCATCACTGTCATGGTCATGGCTCTCTGGCTTGCTGCGGCCGTGCTTGGCATCACCACTGTTGCGCGCCCGGCCCCTCCCACTTGGCTGAGCATTGCTGTTGAGGCCTGAAGACATGCCCTGACCCCCTTCTGGCATCAGACGAGCAAGAGCCTGGGGGTCCAGCCCTAAACCCCCTGGATCTTGGCCACCAAAACCCAGGATACCAGCTTGGCTGAGCAGAGCAGCAGGCAAGCCGCCAGGTAGGCCCTGGTGCTGCATCATGTTGCCAGCACCATGCATGCCAAGCCCCTGCCCTCCTAGGCCCCCTCCTGCAAGGCCCTGTGGCATCCCCAAATCCTGCCCCAAGCCTTGGAGGCCAAGAGGGGCCATCCCAGGTGCGCTGCTGTTCATATCTGACTGCAGCTGCACCAGGTAGTTGTCCAGTACATGGTCCAAATCCAGATCCTCAGGCACTACGCCAGGGTTTCCAGGTGGCATCTGCATTTTTGCCCGCTTTGTCCTGCAAGAAGGGCCAGCAGCGGTCTCAGGCATAATGGATGTCTCTCGCGTACAATCAAACGAAAGAGAGACTAGCTGCAAAATATCACTTATTTCGACAAGATGAGGCCAATCACATCTTTGCAAGATCGCCCTGGTAATTCTTACTCGCGGCATCCCCCTCTGCTCCCAATGAGATACCTCGCGGCTTGTGAAGGCCAAGTTCATGCTTCAGCGTGCGTGAAATTGGGCACGTATGCACGTAAGTTGTGCTATGCAGCAAGGCCTTTACACCAGCAACGAGTGCATGATTGGCTCGGGAGTTTCCCCACCTTCTTCCTAGGCCCGCGACACTGAAGCAACCTCAGAAGGCCAATGTTCAATTGATGTCCCAGACGCTAGGACGGGGCCTGCTCCTCGGTAAATCTTTCTCCGAAAGCTGTCTGCTGCAGGGGACGAATTCTCACCACGGCAAGTGTCCACTAAGATCATCTACTGGGGACCCCTTTCTGGGGTGATTGGTTCAAAAGACGATCAAGGCCACATCCTAACTGCCAATGCAGGCCCGCAACATCTCAAGTTGGTAAGATCTAATGCTGGAGCTTGAGGAACCAGATGGAAGCCCTCGATTCTAAGCCCTCGATTTAAGCCCTGAGTAAAATTCGAAATCCAGCTGTCCCATCATCTGCACTTGTATCTTCACTTAACCGCACCTCATCTTGCTGTTTTCCATCACATTACCCATGGCGCAAACCACAGAAGTGATGACGCCCCACAAAGCCTGACATGCCTTAATTGCACAACCAGCCAGTTCCAGCGCTGCCATCTGTCCGATGTCCGATGTTTGCACTTAGCCAGGCTTCTCAACGATAAGCAGGAGCATCCATGGCCAATCTGTCAGTGCCTCAAGATTTACATGACTATCTGGCTGTCTTCAGAGAGCACTATGATTTGGCAGACCTGCCTCTCTCTGCATCACCTGCTGACGGCTTTCAAGAATGGTGTAAGAGATCACTCGCAACAGCCTGGCGCCTTCATGAGTTTCCCCATAATGACATGCTGCTCATAATTAAGCGAGTCTCAGAAACCAACACCAGCAACAAGAAGGACGATACTGCGATCCTTCAGACAGTTCTGCAGAAACTTGCAGCACGCCTGACTGCATTGGCAACTGGGGAGTACAACTTCAGCAAAGCAGAACCGGAGGCAAGATGCTTAGCACGCACAAAGGGCAAGCTACTCGTATTCTGGGTCTGCCAGCTGCTGCAAGCCCTAAATAAGGTACAGTCCTATTGCACCAAGGGCCAAAGCAGACCAACCTCTCCTTCACAACGTAGGAACAGCAGCAGGCATCCATAGGTGCCATTGACACTTCAACAAACTGTATCTTGGGCAAAAATAAGGTAAATGAACTGCTGCATATCTGCGTAGGCAGGGACCAACAGCTCCAAGGGGATCAAGGAGAAGGGCAAGGTTCCTCCATGGCTGCAAACAGCCAGACTGGCCACAGCAGCTTTGTTAGAGCTACATACGGGCCTCACTTCAGGCAGGAGCTTGCTGATAGAATCGCATGCAGATGTTTCTGCCGTTGACCAGGTGCGCCCCAGGGGCCATGCTCCCAGCGGTATGTTGCACAGGACTCATGGTTTGTTGCATGTTGATTGCTTCACAGCGATTCACTTCCTGTTCATCGTTTCGTAGTTGAGGATGTAGAAAGCTTATGACTTCCTCTGTGTCTGCAGCTCATTTTCAGCACTTTCCTCACCATCTCCGCGTCAGCCAGAAATCATGGGGCAGTGGCCTCCAAGAAAACTACGCAGACAGACATGAGGGGCTTCCAAGCTTTGCTGGCAGGTAGGGTGGTGACGTGCGGTCCTCCTTCCCCGTGTCCACTTTCTGCCCTGCAATGCCATGCTCATACAGGTCTGCTTGGTATGCTTAGCCATTACTCGTAAAAGTTGGAGATTGTAACTACTGTCATGTGTTTGCTGTGCAGACCTCCTAAGCAGTCACCTCCTCTTCACAGCACAGCAGATCCAGCAGAATCTACAAAGCCCTGCCATCCTCAGCACGCAGATCATGGCCATGCTTGAGCGGAAAGGTGACATCTGGACCACTATGCTAACTGCAGCTCTGGTGCAGCCCTTTTGCAAATGTCCCAGCAACAGCCCTCTCCAGATGCTTGGCATCCACTGCATCTGCATTTTAGGCCAGTACGTCCACCAGCAGCTAGCTCAACTAACCACAGGAGGAACAGCAGCACAAGGCCCCAGCAGAACAGCAGCAGCAGCAGCCAAGGACAGCAGTGCTCAGTCTCATTCTCTGATGATGGCGCAGCTATTGGTGTCTGTATTGAGCAGCTTGCCTGAAGATGTCATGCGATCTAGGTTGGCAGCTGCTCTCCTCCCATGTATCCAAGCAGGGCTGATCAGCTCCAAGCCAGCAATGCGTAAGCTGGTGATAGATGTCGCTTCGATGGTTGGCACGTGTACTGCACTGCAGCCCTCAGCATCGCCCAGGGCAGTAGAAGCAGCAGGAACAGCAGTTTCCGTCCATGCAGCAGGGGCAGCAGCTGCCATCATGACAGCTGCAGCTTTTAAAGACAAGGATGCTACAGTACGTGCCAAGGCAGTGGCATCCTTGCAGGGCATGCTCCCTATGCTTTGGCAGTGGTGTAATTCTGTTCAGCTTGGCAGTGCGCAGCAGCAGAATGCAGCTGGTAACATCATTGCATCTTCTCCAGGAGCAGCCGCTGCCAGTAACCCACCCGACAGCAGCGCCTTGACCAGCAACAGCCCCACCACTGCAGTCTTCACCTCCCTGGTTCCCTGCATTTTAGACAAGAGCAAGACAGTGCGGCTCAAAGCCATGAAGCTACTAGCTGCTGCCCTGACCTTTGAGCAGCAACAAGACCCATCAGCCCATCAAAGCACTGCCTCAACTCCCCCCTGGCAGCAGCTGGTGTCTGAGCTTGCCAAGAACAGCTTCAGCAGCTTGTGTAAGTTGTTGGAGGCTCGCCCAGACACAGCCCTCCACTGCCTGGACAGCCAGGAAGGAGCTAAGGAGCTCCTGCAGATTGTACCGCAATATCTAGCACCTGCAGACGTCCTCCGCCTCGCTACAGAAAAAGGCCAAAGCCCATCAGCTGCACAGCTGCTACTCCAGCACTTGCAGTCCAGGTGCAGTGTGCAGGAACTGTATGCACTCTGGGTTGCACGGCTAGCAGGGCCTGACATTCCAGTGAATACAGCAGCATTAGAGCAGTTCCGCAGCATGCTTAAAGGCAGTGCAGCTTTACAGCAACTTCAGCAGCGGTGCTTTCAAGCTCTCTGTCAGGCCCTCAGCTCCAGCGACGTGGCAGCTGGCACCCAGATTGCAGGACCCCAGGAACCTCCTTCCACATCAACACCAGATCCAGCCAGCAGCCCAGCAGGCATAGCAGCGCCTGTGGTCGCCCAGCCGTCACATTCCTCCTCCTTCATGAGCATCTTGCAGTTGTTGTACATCTCTGGTGGGCTCAGCAGCAGCATCGCGGATGCTAGAGGGGAGGCGGCTATCCTGTTAGACGTCCTTGCCCTCATGCCCGCATCTACAGAGCCCCAGCAGCAGCAGACACAGCAGGGATCAGCTGCTGCAGCTCAGAAAGCAGCAGCAGCTGCAAACCTTACAGGCACGGTGTTGCAGCCCCGCAAAGAGCAGGAGGGTTGCTGGGCAACTGCTCAGATGGTCATGCTGTTGTTGAGGGACGGCATCAAGGCACATGAGCAACAGCTGGCAGGAGCCCTGTTCTTTAACCTGCATGCCATGCTGTCACAGCTGCAGGATGCTTCCACACCCATCCTCTCTCTCATGGTCGAGGTATGTCGCTTTCTTGTTGCAAAATATAGCAGAGTTGTGCATTCTGTGAAATGCCTCCACACTCCCTTGTGCTGCATCCTGGGCCTTGTGGGAGCAGGCATACCATCCTTGCATGCTGTGTAGACTAAGGCCTATGCAGACTCTCTTTACACCTGAATGACTGTAGCACAAGTGCAATGCATCGAGTCGCTCTGAGAACTTTCCCCTCCATACAGGTACTCTGCTGCTGTTGTGCAGCAAAGCCAGCAGCAGCATTACAACTGCTTCACACCATGGAGGCCCAGCTGGTGCAGCATGATGCTGGGGGATCTGCAGCTAAAGCTTCTCAACTCCAAGGTATGGTAACTGCAGGGGTTATAAGTAGGTATTACAGTTACTGATACCTGTTTAGAGCCCCTGGGTAACTGCAGCCACTAGCAGCCTGCTGAACACGACCAATCATTACTATAAAAGCAATCCGTTTGCTCTTTCTGCAGGCACTGCCAAGCAATTGCGTTACTGATTGCTGTGGACAATTTCTTGCGCAGGGAAGGAGGCGCCTGGTCGCATCATCATCTACCTGCTGACACTCAAGCACCTGGTCTGCCTCTATGATCATGAGCTGAAGCAGTTCCAGCTGCAGCTCACAGGTCACAAGCACGACGAGTCCGCACCCAACAGCACCCAAGGTAATGCCTCAACAAACAATGTCCCTTGGCACCACATTTTTTTCCTGGGGACTGACTGTGGGCCATAAACCTTCACAGGTCTGCACCTCACATCACAGGGAGGATCTGGATTAAGTCAAGGCAGGCAGCAGGGCTCACAGGACTACATGGCAGCTGAAGAGATGGCTAGAAGCTGTGAGGTGGCTGCACAAGAGTTCCTCAGCAGCCTTATGCAGGATTCAGCACCTGCTTCATACATGCCCCTGTTGGTGCAGTTGCTCCAAGGACTGGGTACCCCCACATATGTGAAGGTGAGCTGCACTGATGTGCATGTTGCACCTTGATCCATTGTTAGTACACTGTAGGCTGCAGTGGTTGCAAACTATCAGGACCAGTTGCTAGGACATATCTGCGTCCCCGAATTTTGCAACATTTCGTTTGCTACAAGTTTTGTTGAGTGCCAGCACTTCAAGAAGGTCCTATAGAGGTCTGGCTGTTCCTGTCAGCATCAACGGTATGATGCTGTGGCCTCCTATAGACATAGCAGAAACCTCGTTGAAAGCTATCATTCCTCTGCAGGTGCTGGCGTTGGATGCTGCAACAGGCTACATGGTGCTGTCTGAACGGCTGGCTGCTCAGAACATCCTTCTGGTGAGAAAACCCAACTCCAATGTGGAGTAGTTCCTGCGACGCCAGTCTATCAGAGCCACGCCTTCCAGGTCCTTCCTGTGTCTTCTCCCATGTCCCTTCATGCCTCAGATTTCATGGCTTAACTAACACTGAGGCTCCCGCCATTTGCACGCACAGAGTACAAGTAATGATGCTGAGCAGCTTGCAAGCGGAATTTGCAACTGATCTGGTAGATAACAGTGTGCCTCTGCCTTTTGTAGGTTGCTGCGCTGCTGAACGATCCCGCAGCTGCTCCTGAGCTACGCATTCAGGCCTTAACCTCAGCCGCAGCCCTTATCCATGCTCGGCCTTCTCAGACAGCTTGCCTTGTCCAGCAGATAGAGCACCTGCTGCTACAGCAGCCACAGCCTGCCCCATCTGGGCATCACAACTGCCCAACTTATGAAGCACAAGGAACTGGGCACAGTACATCTGCAGCTGTGCACCAAAGCAACCAGGAGGTTGAAGGGGAGCAGCATGTGGTCATCGCAGCAGCTGGCATATATGCTGAGCTGCTGCTGGCAGATAAGCTGCCTTGGTCGGATGAGACGTGCAGGGTAGTGGTAGCATGTGTTGCAGGGTACAGCAGCAGCAGCACGCAACCTTGCATTGCTGAGGAAGAGCAGCTTGCAGGTGCACCTACAGCCTGTGTAATGAAGCACCTCTTGGCAGAGGTCCTCAACAGCCCAGGTCAGCAGCAGCAACGCCGGCAGAAGCTGCTGCTAGCGCTGTACACAAACTGCACCCCTGCAAGCCGTGTCAACCTGGTGAAGGGCTTCCTGCTGGGGCAGCTTACTAAGAAAGAGCTTGCAAGTGACGACATGGTTCTGCCTGTGCTGGAGTCTTTCTTGAGTGGGTCGCTGAGCGGGTTGGAAGGTGCTGCTGAGGGGGCTGCTTTGCTGCTCAGTCATACGACTGCCAGTGCCAAGTGCATCACCACCCTGCTCCAGTTCTGCCAGGTAATGGGGCTTGGCTCTGCTCGGTCGGGTAATTGAGCATTGCATACAAATAGCTATGGAGAAGTGCAGTGGACGTATCTTCAGCCGCCGGCCTGTAGGCTTCTCCCAGAGCAATGAGAGGGGTGTGCATGATCGAGGTGGCATGGTTACATGGTCCTATTGACTCCTTTCAGTGACGAGTAGCTGCTAATCCGTGCTGGCAAGTCCTCCCATCTGATCTGCACCTCCATGTGAGTGACACAACATGAATTGCAGACGAGGCTGCTGCCCTCTCCTTCTCTCTCTGGCTCTTGTGTTGTGTCCTGTATTCCTTTCTTGCAATGAGACCAAGGCCAACATTGTCAGTGAAGTACTACCTCCATGCATCTAGATGCCACTCGGGGAAGCTCCATCGTGTTGTGACTGAATTGTAAGCGACGGTCAGAGGGCCTTGAAGTTGATGCAGCTCTACCCACTGCTGTCAGATTGGACATATCTTACACCACCAATGTTCTGTTCCTGCCTATCCAACCTGATCCAAGTGCGCCTGAGGCAGATGTTGCTCTTCGATCCATGTTCTGCTGCAGGCCCATCCGCAGATTGTTGCTGCGTATACACAGGCTACTTGCAGCTATATCCACACCTTCGTTGGCAGCTTCAGCGGAAGGCAGCTGCCCGGGACTGCTTGTGCAGAATCAGAGGATCATGTAGCACCTATGGCTGTTGCACAACACACTGGGGCTGCAGATCCTGAAAAAGGGAGCAGACGCAGCAAAGCAGGGGTGTGTGTAGCTAAGGATGCTGCAGCCCAGGTGCTGAGGCTACTGCAGGCTGGGAGGGTGGGAGGGAGGAAGCCACAGAAGAGAAGCAGGCTTGCTGCAGCAGTAGGGGGAGGTGGAGCAAGGAGCTTGCAGCTTGCACGGGAACGTGAGATCAGTCTGGATGCAGTGCAGCAGTATGAGGCCCAGCTGGCGGCCTACAAGCAGAGGTCTGCTCATGTTCCGAAAGGCTGTCCAGGCTGACACTTATTGTGCAGTCAGAGCCTTGGTCACAGCTGATAAATCGACAGTGCGTGCGCAGCTGGGTTTTTGGTGCCCATAGCGTGTGAAATGGCATCTGTGTGTTTCTGTGGATCTTTCATTGGCCAACCCTTGCCACATTCGGAAAGGACTAATGTTACAACTGTAGGATCACAACATGCAGCCGTTGATCCGACCATCGGCCCATTTGAGCTCTGTCAAGCGTTTGGCTCAGGGTACCATTCGGCCTCACTACAGGCAAGATAAGCGGTTGGAGTCATGCTTGGGTGCTGCACGGCCCAGAGGGCAGTGCAGTGGTCTCTCTTAACTACAGGCAAGATAACGATGATACGGGCTGGCAGAATTTGCACTGATGACTGAGTGGGGTGAATCGGAGGGCACTCCATGTGAACCGGAAGAGGGCGCCGGTCGGAAGCACAAGTAAAAGGAAGTTCAATTGGAGCGGTGTTTTGTCCGCAGGAGTGCCAGCATACCTTCCGTCATCTGCGATACGCATTGCACACTTCCTTCAATAGCGACACTGCATTTCACCTCCGGGTCGCGAGTTTTTCACATGTCACCTTCGCTAGTCTAATCAACCAGCTCTGACCGATTTCCGTGCGCAGTGGGGCGTCTCAGTCAGACAGCAAGTTCCGAATCATATGTCCTTGCCCAATAGATCGCTCGCATGACAAGTACTGGCTCAACCCGACTGCGTAAAAGTAGATGTTACGCTGGTTCGTTTGCATCAATACATTTGTCCGATCTACGACAGCCAAACACCAACCAAAATAAACATTGTTGAGGTATGCATATCAACGGCACACGAAGCGGATGAGACTGCAGTGATGGCTTCATACGATGCAACCAGCTGCTAACAGTGTGAGAAGACAACGGCACTATTACATGTGAGAAATTAGACTCAGTGCGGCCTGTAATGCAGTCTGTGCCCTTCAATTGGCAGGTGCAATGTTTGGTACCAGGGCTCGCAACATCTCAACAGATGCAAGAATTTATTAAAGCCGCCTGTATAGGACATTTACTGCAGCCAATGACCCAGACCACCAATTGCACCCACCGCAAGAAAGAGAGCTCCAGAGCACGCTCACATGGCCAGATAGGCAGCTTTCACGAGTGTTTGTCTGGTTCAAATATCAGAAGGCCAGACTGCACACGTGAAAGATTAAACACAAGCCAGTCTCCTTAAAATCCACAGCCATCTGCGTCTGCCCAACATTCAACGGTGCACACATGGAAGTTAATGCTCTCATAGTAGGTCAAGGAACAAACCAAGCTAGAAAACAAAACCTGAAACGTTCACAGCACTGGCATTCAGAACGCCTGTCCACAAAGAGGAGATCTCAACCAGCAAGCACCTGCCTTTGGACAGGCTCCCGCACCGCGTCCTGATTTCATGAAACAGCTGGCTGCTTGCCCCCAAGCACGGAGATACTTCCAACACCTCAGGTACATGCCGAGCTTCTGCTTAAAGCTGAGAGAACTTAAACCCAAAGTACATGTATAATAATGCGGCCACCGAGACACAGCATGCTAGCCAGCACAGGTGGCAGGTTCGAAGCTTGAACAGCATTCCCAGAAATGCATGTATAGTAGCTTCCACCCACCTTCGCTGTGCTCTCCTGTCCCTATTTACACAATGGACGACTTGCTACACATCTGGAACATACAAATGGTATCCATCTCTCAACTCTCAACGTCTCACATAACTTAACATCAAGTTACCATGGCAGATGAGCTAAGCACATGGGCATACGCTGTCCGTGGACAGGTT
Source organism: Pseudopediastrum boryanum (assembly GCA_963556185.1). Classification (NCBI taxonomy): domain Eukaryota; kingdom Viridiplantae; phylum Chlorophyta; class Chlorophyceae; order Sphaeropleales; family Hydrodictyaceae; genus Pseudopediastrum; species Pseudopediastrum boryanum. The sequence goes on along the minus strand of OY744502.1, from coordinate 7,487,355 downwards.
ATATCCTATACGACACATTATACAAACACAGATTCCACAGCAGGGCAGCCCAAAGCACCCTGCATGCTTGCTTACCATGCCCATCCAACCACATTGGGATTGAGCCAGTCTATACAGCAGCAGCACAGCATGCAATGGACCTTATGTAATCAGAGGACCTTCGTTAAACCCCTTTTCTGTACAAGGTGTGATCCTCAGCAGGGGATTGTTTCACCACCCATTACATCACCAACACACCCCCAGTCTCCCCTATCCTAGCAAATTGCCATTGACTGGGCCTTTCCCCTATCCTAGGAAGTTGTTGTCAAGTTGTCAATTCCCCAGTCAATACCCCATCATACAAGCAATTCTCCAAACTGCACCGCAACCAATCCTCCTTCCAGCAGTATAGTTGCGTTGTCTGATATGAAGCACCGCATATTCACCACAAACCCCCAAGCAGCTAAATGAAAGCAGCTGTCAGCATCGATTGCTCAGATGGCATGTTCTGTCCCCCATTGCCACCACAGAACTCCACCCCCTTATCCATCTCCCCCCCCCCCCCAACACACAATTCCAACCTCCCGGGTTTTGGGTGTTGTGATGTCCGGGGGAAGGGTAGGGTCGTGTGGGGGGAGGTGGGCTGGACAGCCCCACCAGACGTTGCAGCCCAGCTGCTTAGATCTTGATATGTTCTGCCTTGCCCAAGCCGTGGTCGTAGTTGTAAGCAGAGCCTCCGTGCTTGGACACATCCAGACCAGCCTGCTCCTCCTCTGCACTGATCCGCAGCTTGCCCAACAGCTTCAGCACAAAGAACAAGGGAGCTGCAAGAAAGCAAAAGAGGGGAGAAAATCAGCTTCATCCATAACACTGCTTGTATCCTCTCCATAACTCAAAAAGACAAGATAACAGATGCACAATAATGTAATAATGTATGCCTGTCTGTTGGCGCCTTGCATTGCCAACAAAGTGGAAACGAGGAATGCCATGTACAGCAGACAAGTTGCTCAAGCCATATGTTGATGCCAGCATATATGAGATACATCATTGCACAGCTTCCGGGCCGTGCAGCGCCCGCGGCATAACTCCATCCAGTGTGTTAGTATGTGGACAGCAGAAATCGAGACCATGAGATGCCAGCATATACGAGGAGGGCAGTATCAGTGACTCCCTGGTCATATGACATAGTACCGTCCAACCTCCATCAACTCTCCAATGTCCCCACTCACCCATCAATTCACAAGCCCAGGACAAGGATGACATACAAACGCACATAGCAAAAACACAGCATTTTGCACCTCCAAGATACCCACAAAGCAGCCAGACATCCCTCCCTCCCTCCCAACCCCCCCCTCCCCGCAACCCTAAACACCGGAACCCTAAACCCTAAACTAGCTTCCCATCTCCCAACTCACCAAGCATGCCGCAAGTCCAGGCAGCGATGACCAGGACGCCCACCACCTGACAGCCCAGCAAGTTGCCACCACCACCCATGAAAGCACCGTACTTCCCATTGAGGTACGCCTGCCCCACAAACTCAGACGTAGCAAAGAAGCCGGTGAAAATACAACCCCACATGCCGCAGATCCCATGCATGGGAGAAGCACACAGGGGGTCATCGATTCTCAGCTTCAGCCACAACCAGCAGGTGCAATCGAAGATGATAGAACCAATCATACCAGCAATCAAAGCGGCCCAAGGCTCCACCACAGCTGCACCGGCCGTGATGGAAACGAAACCGACAAGAGCACCGTTGCATACGTCTAGCAAGTCCCATGACCTCTTCCGAATGAAGCCACTGATAAGGGCAGTCATGACAGCGGCAGCACCTGAAAGGGTTGTAGTCACCGCAGCACGGCCGGAGGTGAGGTACAGGTTGGCCGAGGTAGTGCCGACTGCACCGGCGATATTGAGGGTCGAGCCAGGGTTGAAGCCATACCACCCAAACCACAACAGGCAAGTTCCAAGCACGACAAGGGTGGCAGAGTGACCGGGCATATCTACAGGCTTGCCATTGGAGTCGAAACGGCCGAGACGGGGACCGACTAGGATGCAGCCCATCAAACCGGAGAGGCCACCGACCATATGGACCACGCCTGACCCAGCGAAATCGATCATGCCGGAGCCAAGGAAAGGGTTCTCGGTGTTGAAGGCGGACAGCCAGCCCTTGGGAGCCCAGACCCAGTGAACCACCACTGGGTACACCCAGGCAGAAATGAAGATGGTGTAAGCTGCAGGGCAGAAGGAGTTAGGGGTGTGTTAATATTACTCGAGGTAGCAGCTTTATAGTTGGACGCCAAAGCCATTCTTCTTTCAATTGTGAATTCTTACATCAAGTGCATGGGGTTACGCGTTTCGGCCTGTTGAAACATCATCAGATCCACTTGGGCACATGCAACAATAACACATATATACACCACGAGAATGGCCACAAACACAATGAACAGAACATGTCGCCACACCCAGGCAGAAATGAAGATAATGAAGCTGCAGGGCAGAAGGAGATAGGGGTGTTCAGTTCTTCTATTGCACCTCACTGTTCTTACATGTTGGGTGCAAGGCCTAAACTGCGGGGCCTATGGTGTTCTTTGCAATGGCATGTCGAAATGGCAAATATGGCAATATGTAGGGCTGTTCAGTGAGCAGCAGGATGCAGGATACCCAAATCCTGTGGCATCAACAAAGAAACCTCAGGCACTCAAGAGGAAAGCATAAGCACATCCGACCAAAGTGATTGCTTGGGTTTAAGGTTCAAGCACATCCTGTAAGAATGAGCCCATGTGCCTCTCATCCCTGCGACTGTGACCACCATTGCCCAAGTACCTGCTGCCCCCCCAGTCACTGGAACCTAAACCCTAGTACCTGCTGCCCCCCATTTACTGTAATCTAAACCCTAGTACCTGCTGCCCCCCCAGTCACTGGAACCTAAACCCTAGTACCTGCTGCCCCCCCCCCCCCAGCCACTGTAACCTAACCCCTCAACTCACCAAAGTAAGCATTGAAGTTGAAGCGCTCAGCAACGCAACCAGCAGGGATTGTGGTGGCAGTAGCGGCAAAGGCCCACTGGAAGAACCAGTCTGCCCAGCGCCCTACGGCAAAAGATCCTCCGGTATTGCTGGACCAGTTGGTGAGAGCATAGGCATTGGTGCCCAGGAAGGGGTTGCCGTAATTGACATCACCCCACGCAATACCCCACCTGCAGCAGATCAGGCAATTTTCATCATTTTGATATTGTTATAGAGAAGTTCTATTGAGACGAGGTGGCTAGAAGTCGGTTACTAGTCAGTCCTATGGTTCCGTACTGCCGTTATTGTTATAGAATCTACAAATCATAGGATGCCATAGCAAAAAGTGCCACAGACCCAGCACATCAAGTCGTCATAAAAAGAGCGAATGGAACAGGATAGGGGTTGTCAATAATGATGTCAGTAATCTCTGATGGAAGTGCCATGCTGATCTAAGCCTTGATTGGATCCGATTACAATAGCAGGCGAGGCCTTTAGGTAAAGACCATAGATGCAGGCACACATGATAGAACAGAGAGAGCCACCATGCAGCCAAGAATCAGATTCCACTTGTGACTTCGCACTGGGCTAAAATTGCTGTTCTTTGTGATGGCTTGTGGTGCAGGGCCTATGGCACTTTTTGCTATGGCATATCATGCAATGTGATAACAATATGCATAGGGCAATTTCGTCAGCAAAATAATCGATATCCAAGGGACAACGGATCACACGACAACATACAAGCACAGCCTTGGTGGCATGTCCTAGAAAAAAGCTCTTCGGGACTCTAGATGGCCAACGTAACAATTTCCTAACACAACGTGCAGATGCCCATACCAAACATAACAAGGTTGGGTACAGGTTTGGTACAGCTAATCATAGCAGGGTGCAGACACGAAAAGCAGGGTTCTGTCATGCAGTGCTGGAATGAAGAAAGGCACACCGATCTGTGAATGTTTTGCCGTTTGACTGTGATTATGTCTGATTAATCACTGCATATTAGCCACAAGCAGGAACAGACAGTTAAGCAAGGATGTTTAAAAGCAACAGACAGGGCATCCCTTTAATATTGGCTGACCCCAAGAATAAAAGGCACTCGACCTGGGACTTACCCGACTAGATAGAAGCAAATAGCTGAGAGCGCTGCGTCCAAGATAGTCTGTAGGAGGATGTTCATGGTGTTCTTGGAACGAATGGCTCCTGCGCACAACTGCAAGGTGCAATACGATACTCAGAGATTGGATACAGGTAACCAAAGCAGGGTAGAGTGATGCGACAAGAAAAGCAAGGTCTGTCATACAGTGCTGCAAGCAAGAAAAGCAGGGTACAGCGAACAAAGCAGGTGCAATACAATACTGGCTCAGAATGCTTTGCAGGCTCGCATAATGAAAGACATAACAGCATGATAACAATGAACTTGAAAGTCAAAAAAAGCATGAGTCCCAAGTGGACTTGCAGTGTCAACCTGTGGCTTAACTTGGTCGGTATGATTACACAGTCATATGGTATTTCAGGGCAGAGCTGCTGTTCAATGGTTAAGTGCGTGGAGAGAGCTAGCAGATGGACAAGTGGTGTATGAAGCAGACAATTGCACGGCTTGCGGGCCATGCGCCGCTTGGGATATGGCTTAAACCGTTTGTTTCGTGTGTGTAGAGGGCAAAGTCGAGACAGAGGGGTAGAGACCGCTAGAGAGCTGAGGCTGCCAGACCATTCAAGAGACTGATACAATTGCTCCCGCTACCAAAACAACATGCTTTGTGATTGGCCAAAATCATGTACCCCAAGTGATCCAAACTGCAAGCTCAAGCTAGATAAGCTGCGGCTAGATGACAATGGTAAAAGTGACAATGGGAATGACACTGGGAAAAAATACACAATAAAAGCAAGCACATGGACCACTGGGATACAGAACTGCAAGCATACAGAGAAGCAATACGCCTGGGACGAAGCAACAAGACTGTGCCTGTCATGTAGGAGGTGCAGGCTCTATGAAAGCTATGACACATCACAGAGCAACCAGGTCTCAGAACCATTTTACTACACCACTGAGGATAATACTCACCATAGCGAAACCAGCGTGCATGATGAACACAAGGGCACCACAAGAGGTCAGGAAAAAGGTGTTCAGGCCCTCGGTGATTCCATCCATCCGATCAGAAGCACTGACCCAGTCTTCCACGTCCACGGCATCGGGTTTTCCGATGGTCCCAAGCTTCTCACAGAATGCGGTTGCAGCTTCACTGGTTTTGAAGATGGACAAAAGAGCCGCCAGCTCATCTTCCGAGCAAAATGACGCCATCTTTCCTGCGAGGAGGGGTGCCAACGGGGGTCACATCTCATGCCAAACCACGAGCGTCCATGGAGCTCAACAACTGCGCCAAGTTGCCAGCCCGTGCGTTTGCGGCTAGAAATTGCAGCCATTGACCAGCGAGGCAAGGTTCAATGAGCGAATTGTCTGGGTTACGCCGTCGCTTGCATCGGGCACCGGGGCAGGGCAAGCTCCTGGCAGCGTGCCACTTCCAGGCATCACTTCCAGCTACCCGACAGATCAATTGAATGGCATGCAAAGGCTGAAATTGGTTTGGATCCATCGACGTCGCCCAGACAAACTGCCTATACACATCCGCCATGAAAGGCGGCAGCCGACACGCAAACCCTAAGGTGCTTACCGGGATCCTATGTGGGCTTTGCTGTGGGTTTGATGGATGCTCTGATTTCGGATGGCTCTACACAGCTATGATGGGGAGGGGGCAGCCTCTGCTACGCAACCCTAGTTGCGCAGGGCGGGCACAGCTGGCCGGCTCAACCAATCCACGAATGCAATTGGAGGAGGATGACGTTAGCCTTGGATCCTGACAGCCTGCTTACTTTGCTGCAAGTCATGCAAATTTGCGAAAAGGCGGGTATATATATGCACGTGGTAGTGTTCACGTTTGGCTGAGCACGTGAACCAATGCATGCTCCGAAAATGCGGATCTGGTGACGAACTCACTCCTGGCCTCCTGATCTTAACTATGGCGCCACTGATGGTAGATTGGGCGTCGTATATACCCCTCGGATGAGCTTGGCCTTGCCATGTGCCTCCATTGTTTATCCCCGGAGCTAGCAAGTGATAGCCCAGTGCCCCGCCAGCGGGAAACATCTTCTTCAGTTTGCTGGTCACATGAGGTGCATTCGCCACGTGGGCACATTATCAACCGTAACATAGGCTCACGGTAGCGTGACACGACTAGGCCATACCGGTGGCCGCCCAGGTTGTTGCCCTACCCCTGGCAACCTGGAGAATCAACCTGGACAATCAACCGGTTCGCACAAACTCAAAGTAAGACTCAACCGACTACAACAACCCTCACTTTACCCTCGCCTGTGGTATTATAGCTTAAGTCTTGCATGTATATTCTTCCCAACCCTTACTTTACCAGAAACTCATCCAGTGTCCTCTGCTGCCAATCCTTGAACGTCATCCTGTTCCTCCCTTTCGGACCAGCCGTCCTGCTGCTGTTCGAACCTGCCTTACTCTTGCTACTGCTGCTGCTCCCCTTGCTTGCACCTGCTACTGCTGAACCCTGCCTCTGCCGCTTACTTCTGCTACTGCTTTGAGCAGGCTGCCTTTTCTGCTTAGCTGCAAGGCCTCCTGTTGCAAGCACTTCACCCTCATCAGCATCTTGCTCATCTCCTCCTCCTGGACCTCGTGCTTTAGCAGCAGCAGCTGCAGTTGCAGGCACACCAGGCATCGCCCGATACTCTTGTTTTGTGAACACCACCATTTTGGTTCCATCATGCTTTACTGTCGCTCCCTACGCCAGCAGCAAAAGCAGCAGCAGCAACAAAAATGTCTCACTATTTGCTAAAAATGCTGTCGCTGCTGTAGCAGCACCAATGGGAGTAGCAACAGCAGCAGTATTGGTACATCCAAGAAACTTGATGTACATCCAAGAAACTTGATGTACCTTCCCATGTCATCAAACAAACAAACAAACATTTAAGGTGCGGCAACCGCAAAGGGCTGCTAGGTCGAACCGACCAAGCACACCATCGGATGGATCCAAAAACAATGGATTCCAGACCACCAACTGAGAGATACCCACTCAACCAGGAATCCATCTAGGGAACCTCAACCAGTAGCAGAGTAGCTCAGCCTGTAGATATTGGCAGATCCACCGCCAGCGAAGCGTCCATAATTACATCTACCCTTGGAGCTAAGTTGGCTCCTCCTGGGTGGCGCCTTTTGACGTTCTGACGCCAAGCCACTGTGCCAAATTTGCCTCGGCAACCCCCATTGTCACTGATACCGAGTCACCCAGCTCCGCCGGCGCCCCATTTTGATGGGGCCATTTAGTAACCTGTTAATACATCCTTTCCCTTGGGTGACTAGGATCAGCAGAACTGCCATTGCAAGGAGGACTCTCCCGCTTCGCAGGCTCAGGTTTTAGCTATACCATCCTCCTCACTCTCTCTGCTCCTCGCTGGCCACTACCATATATGAGATAGATCCCTGCACAGCTTTCGGGCCGTGCAGCACTCCCCACATGACTCCAACGTGTTTGTTAGTGTGGGTTCAGAGGAACCGATACTGAGAGCTACCATATACCATAGGCAGCAATTGCCCCGCCTACTCGCTGGCACATCATCTCACTGTAATGTATGGAATTCAGCAGGACGCATGTCTTGAGCCAATTAGTACTTACTAACCCACCCTTGCCACCCTCTTCAGCCTCTGCACACCGTCCCTACAACTGACCACACCAGCCCATACTTCTTCGTGACTGTGGGGCAGCACCTGGGCATATCAACTGCAACAGGATGCTCTGCTGGAGTAGCCAAGCAGAGACTGACTGCTACAACCAAGGATCATTGCACACCGTCCCCACAAAACACTGACCACACCAGTATTCCTTCATCAGGGGGTCCTTGCTGCCCTATTCTCACCAATCCCAATCTCCACCCGCCACCCTTGTCCCAAACATACCTTAGGCACGATTAAGGCACGATTAAGGTACTATTAAGGTACGATTAAGGCACGATTAAGGTACGATTAAGGTACGATTAAGGTACGATTAAGGCACAATTAAGGCACGATTAAGGCACGATTAAGGTACGATTAAGGTACGATTAAGGTACGATTAAGGTACGATTAAGGCACGATTAAGGTACGATTAAGGTAGCCAAGCAGAGACTGACTGCTACAACCTAACCAAGGATCAGTTCTCACCATCCATAGTCCCCACCTTCCACTCTTGTCCCATACATACCTTAGGCACAACCACCATATCGTAACCTCGTGGGTCACTCCACTCCGTCACATGCAGGCGCCGCATCTCACGTATTGCCGCAACATTTCTCCCCCGCAACACCCCCATGTCCTCCGTCACAATGCGGTGGGGGTAATTCCCCCCAAGAAAGACCCCTGCTGCTGCTAGCACTGAATCAGGGGCTTGCCAGGGTGTGTGGATGTAACTAGCAGGTAGCTGACTCAGCTCAGGCACCCAGCGCTTGATGTAGTCACCGGTGGGGTCCTGGTGGATTAGGGCATAAGAAAGGTGAGACAGGCAAAAGAATGTCAGAGGGGTTACATTGGTTTCCTAAGACGGAGTATTCGTGCGGAGTGTGGTTGATTATTCAGGCACATCCAGGCTGTGCTCGGGGTTTAACCGGGGCTGTGCACAGGGTTTAGTAGGGGCTGTGCTCAGGGTTCAGTAGGGGCTGTGCTCAGGGTTTAGCAGGGGCTGTGCTAGGGTTTAACAGGGCTGTCTTCAGAATTCAGTAGGGGCTGTGCTCAGGGTTAAAGAGAGCATTAGGAGGCCTAAAGGGACTGACACAACAGGTAAGAGACAGGTAAGAGACCGTGCTGAATGGTATTAATGGATGACCCTTTGTATAAAGGGCAGTACCATTTGAAAGGCTTGTATGCCCCTGGTCTGAGTGCTGCACTCGCTATGGGTGAAATCTTGATGAAATTTGAGCCAAGGCTGCGGGAGGATCACCATTATCAATTTGATGCCGGGAGTAATCAAGCAGGTGAAGTTGGTCAGGCAGATCACTACAAAGATAACCACACTCATTGCTAACAGATAGTTGCACGTACGCATGGCTGGCGACTGCCTTGCAATGGTAGTTCTTGTCCTAACCATCATTTGACAGAATACAGTGGAGGCCAAGTTGACTATCAGCGAAGCTCTCAGATTCTTGGGTGCGGTTTACTCTCTGTTCTAACCTAGATTTTAAAGCATGGCTGGGGACTCAGGCAGCTCCACTGCACCACGCCAGTCCAATGAACGCCGTTATACGGAGCCTACAGGTATTGACATTGTCATAGCAGATAAAAGCAAAACACCGCATGGTCATACCCCACACCCATCTGTGTCGACAGGTGGAGTGCAAACGTAAACATCTTCGGCTGAGAAGCTGAGAAGCTAAAAGTGAAAACTGCCAAGAGAGAGGCTTGCGTCGATTTTATTGAAAAACTCATGAAATTGAAAAAAACGGAGCGAACAACTTCCCCAAACTCACGGTGTACTGCATTACCTCCTCTGCCCCATCATTTCACACCATTTACTCTGTAACAGATAAACTAAAACAAACAAAAGAAAGAAACGCTCAAAACCCCTCCTCCCGCTCCCTCACCTGTCCTTTGCTTGTAGGCAGCAATGTGAAGTTCCACTGATCCAGACCACTCTTTCCCGCGTTCTGCCACATCATAGCATTGATAGCAGCATCAGCATCCACAAGCGTGTCATGGAACCAGCGCGCACCCTCTTGCCAAGGGAGGTTCAGGTACTCCGTTAAGAAGGCTGCACATACCATACGCACACTCTGCTGCTGCCAGCCGGTCTGCCATAGCTCACGCATACCTGAGAAAGGAAGAGGCATATACAGAGGGTTTAGAACCCTAAACCCTAAACCCTAACACTCTCCTGCTGCCAGCCGGTCTGCCAGCAGCTCACACATACCTGAGAAAGGAATAGGGATGTACAGAGAATTTTTAAACCCTAAACCCTAAAACCTAAACCTAAACCCTAAACCCTAAAAACCCCACCCCCGGGGATGTACAGAGGGGGCGGAGATGTTGAGCTAAAAAAGGAAAAAAGAGGTTTGGAGGACAAGGGAATACCCCAATAGCTTTAAGGACGGGGGTTTGGGGGGTCCTTGCCGCAGCTGATGCTTACACTGGGCTTGAGTGACCCTTTGGCAATGCTTTTAGAAGTCCACCTGGTTTCGGGTCAGACTGAACAGCAGACCGACTAATTGGTAATCACTTCGCTTTTGTGCTTTTGACTGAATGATAGACTGATTTAACTTGGAGAATAGGGTCTCATCAAGTGGGGGCGGGGCAGGGAGGTGCAATGAGGGCAGAGAGAGAAACGGTGTGGAGTCAGGAGGGGCGAACAAGTGTCAAGAGACATACAGGGGAGAATGAGAAAAGGGGGTTGGGGAGTCCGCAGTGAGTAAGCTGTGACTAAAAGGAATGGTTGGAAAGGATGATTAAATGAAATGCAACCCCCCTCCGACCCCCCCTCCCAGCCCCCCTCCCACCTTCCCCTCCGACCCCCCTTACAGCCCCTTTTCCGACCCTCCTCTCCCCCCCCTCCCACACTCCCACCCCCACCCTCCCACCCTCCCACCCACAAACCTGCATCCACCAGCGGGAATCCTGTCTGCCCCCTCTGCCAAGCCCTTATCCACCCCTCTGCCTGCTGCCCTCCTGCCCACTCCTGGTCCACGCCTGACATAATGAAAAAAACACTGTTTTAGCTACAGCCCCCTCAGTTTTCCAACAAGACTGCCTTGGCCTCCCAGACCGCCTTTGGGGCGCGGGCCCGGTCTCCCTTCCCACCCTCCGCCCGCCCACCTGCCCACCCCCTACCTGCGTCCACCAGCGGGAACCCCGTCTGCCCCCTCTGCCAAGCCCTTATCCACCCCTCTGCCTGCTGCCCTCCTGCCCACTCCTGGTCCACATAGTGTCCCCTGATGGGCTCCGTAGCCATATCAGGCCAGTGGTATAATTGCCAGTACGCCAATTCACGCCAGATCAGACGACGGTAGAAGGTCTTGGACGTAGCCTCAGCCCTGAGAGGACACAAAGGGGGGGGGGGGGGCGTTGGTTGGTTTCTATGGGGAAAAAACAAGGGGCAACACTGGTATAAGTGCCAGTACGCCAACTCACGCCAGATCAGACGACGGTAGAAGGTCTTGGACGTAGCCTCAGCCCTGAGAGGACACGAAAGGAGGGGAGTTTGGTTGGTTTCTTTGGGGGGAAAAACAAGGGGCAACACTGGTATAAGTGCCAATAAGCTAACTCACGCCAGATGTGACGACGATTGAAAGGTCTTAGATTTGGCATTAGCCCTGAGTGTACACAAAAGGGGGGGGGTTGGTTGGTTTCTATGGGAACAATACAAGGGGCGTCACTGGTATAACTGCCAATAAGCCAAATCACGCCAGATCAGACTACGGTAAAAGGTCTTGGACGTAGCCTCAGCCCTGAGAGGACAAAAACTGAGGGGGGTTCATTGGTTTCTATGGGAAAAATACAATGTGTGGCACTGGTATAATTGCCAATAAGCTAATTCAGGCCGACTCAGACAGCGGTAGAAGGTCTTGGACGTAGCCTCAGCCTTGAGAGGACAAAAAATGAGGGGGGTTCATTGGTTTCTATGGGAAAAATACAATGTGTGGCACTGGTATAATTGCCAATAAGCTAATTCAGGCCGACTCAGACAGCGGTAGAAGGTCTTAGATACGGCCTCAGCCCTGAGAGGACACAAAGGGAGGCGGGTTGGGTTGGTTCCTATGGGGAATACACAATGGGCAACACTGGTATGATTGCCCATAAGCCAAGTCACGCCAGATCAGACGGCAGTAGAAGGTCTTAGATATGGCCTCAGCCCTGAGAGTACACGAAAGGAGGGGGCTTAAATTGGTTTCTATGGGAAAAATACATGGGGCACCACTGGTATGACTGCCAACAAGCTAATTCAGGCCGACTCAGACTGCGGTAGAGGGTCTTGGAGATTGGACACAAAGGGTGAAAGGTGGGGGGGAAGAGGTAACGGCGATAGGCAGGGAAGGACAGCGCTACGACGCTCCCTCCTAGGGTTGGGCAAAGTTTTAGAGGTTTGCATTGTTTACGCACAGAGGTGGGAGAGGGTTGTTTCAGTTCGGCCTTTTTAGGCCAGCACTAAAGAGGTGGTAGTGTTATAGGAGATAGATCACTGCACAGCTTTCGGGCCGTGCAGCACCCGCCACATGACTCCAACCAGTTTGTCAGTGCATGTCTTGAGTGGTATTGTTAACGCATGAATGCCCACATGGGTGGCAGATGATTCTGTGGGGGTGGAGGAGAGGGCCAGGGTGCAGGGTGTGAAGGGATGGGGGTTGGAAGGGACGGTGGAAGGAGTCCGGCTAGTGCAGAAAAGCGGGTAGGGCATGCAATCAGCTGGGAGCTCAAGGTCAGAAGCTAATTGGGAGTTGCTCAGGTTACTAATTGCCACCTTCTGGTCAAAAAAGTACTATCTATACAAAAGGTATTTACAACTCTACTTTATCTGTAGAAGTAAAGGCATAAAAATGAATTTTTTCAAGGCAGGTTAATGCCCCTCCATCCCTCCGCCATTATTGCCGTGCTATTCTCTACACATTTACCTGCTCCAATGTCTTGTTTATTGCAGCCTGCTGACACCTTAGCCGTCCCCACCTAAACCCCTTGGATTTCCCTACGGAACCCGTCCCCACCAAAATCCTTTGCATTTCTGCACCTACACCCGTCCCCACCTAAACCCTTTGCATTTCCCTACGGAACCCGTCCCCACCTAAAATCTTTGCATTTCCCCACCTAAACCCTTTGCACTTGCCCACTAAACCCTTTGAACTTCCCTTATCGCCCCATCTCCTTGTCTCTGGACCCCCTTTACAGCCCCCCTGCTCACATAGCCTCCCTCACACAGTGCCATGTACCCCCATTTCCACATCACCACATCACCCTTCCTGAACAACTTCGACCCCTACCCCCATCTAAGTCTCTACTGTCTCAATGCCCTCTGATCATCCATCTTTTACATACCCAGACACCCCCCTGCCCCCACCCCACCACCTGGCTACCTGGGCTGCACTTACCACCCACCCCGCACTTTTCTCTGT